>JBBPBX010026075.1:0-26375 GCA_038048925.1 Garcialebias charrua
CTCGCAGCCACGTTGAACCCGAGTTTAATTAGCTCGTGACAAATTCATTCATTTCCTCATCATTTCAGTCATGGAGTCAGCGGAGGAGGAAGCGATCACTTGACTTTTGGCAAAAAAAATAAAAAAGTCCAGATCAGGGATGAAGAAGGGGAATTTTAATACATTTGTGTCACATACAAATCAGTCCTGCATCGCTTTGCAATCCTTTGAACGAAAACGTACGCGGCCGCTGGGGCTGGGACAGGCGGGGGCGTGGGTTAGGAGCGTGAGAAGCTCTGTTTTTATTGGCTGGTTACCGGCGGGTCACTCTGGGTTTTTAGAAATGCTTTTAGTAACACCTGGAGAAGCAAGGGGAATATAGTTTTTTTCAGAGATTACTTTGTCTAACATCAGTCTGTCAGGAGATAGTGACAGAGTGAAGAAATATGTTAAAAATATATATTTTTAGAAAACTTACATATAGCTCCTTTAACTGCATTTTGCTAACAGTCATGACGGCAAAGATGCAGAGGTGAATGTGTGTGTGTCAGTGGAAAAGCTCTGTGAACTCAGGTTGTTAATGGACAGCTGCAGCAGAGATGAGAGGTGTTGTATGGCAAGACATTGTGTTATGTCAATCAATCAATCAATCACCTTTATTTAACCAGGTAGAGCCCATTGAGATCGAGATCTCTTTTACAAGGGTGACCTGGTCAAGTGGTCAGCAGCACACGTCACATTGGCAGTAGGCATTTGCACTTATCAAAAAGAAAATAAAGAAAACTATGTAAACTTATATGTAATCTGCATCTGAAACCTACTGTGGCAAGACATTTGTATATTTATTCAATTTTCCTTCTATCAAGCATCATTTTCTCACACTGTCACTCAGCCCGCTGAGGTTAGAGTGTTTTAGCTTTATTTATTCTATATTTTCACTTTGAAAAGTGTTATTTAGATCTTTATTATTATTATTTTATTTTATTTTATTTGCATTGAGTCTAGTTGAAATGGAACTAGACGCTCCTTGGTTTTTATTTTATTCCATTTTTATTTTGTGTTCATTTTTTAAGATGCTCACACAGTTCATTCCTGTGTCTGTTCAGATATTTAACATTTCTGTTATTGCAGGTTTTCAAATCCCCAAATCAGAAGAAATTAACCCAGCATAAAACATTTGGTTTTAAAAATAAATGATTTGACTTTAGTTTACTTCATACTGCGTGAACGTAAAATATGTCCTGATTGGACTTGTCAACTTTGTTTCATTAAAGGTCAACCAACCAGTTCTTTAGAAATCAGCACAGCTGATTAACATTAATATAAAGAAGATTATTTTTAATGTTTGTTTCTGTTTAATATTCACACACATTATAATCTGCTAAATAAAATAAAAAAGCAGGAAAAATAGAGATGAACGAATTCTGGGTCGGTGCTTGCAGTGTAGGAACAGCGTCCGGCTCAAAGATTTTTTTACTGCACTCCAAAATTTTTATTTTTGTTGTAACACGTATCAAGATTTATTTATTTTTCTTTCGGCTGCTCCCATCTTCAGGGGTCGCCACAGCGAGTGAAATCACTTGAAGCTTTGGCATTTGTGCGTTTTTCTGATGACCTTCCTGATGCAACCATCGACCACATGTGGCACAGAGGGCTGCCATCTAGGGCCTTGCTCAAGGGCCTGTGGTGGAGGCAGGCATGGGTGCTTCACCTTTACCACCCAAATTTTGATGTAACCATCAGGGGGTTTGAACCGACAGCCTTTTGATAATAGGCTCACCTTCTCTAGTTTAACCACCACTCACCTCCATGTTTTTAATACGTCATGATTTACAACCGCAACCCTGACAGTGGGGACGTAAAAAATGTAAAAGAAAATGGAAATAAAATAAAATAAAACAAATAAATAAATAAATAAATAAAATAGAAATTGATTTTCTAATCTCATGAATTCACATTTTATCTCATTGGAACAGAGTAAACATCAACATTTTACCAAGTTCCAGAAGAACTTTTTTATTATTATTATTATTATTGTTGTTGTTGTTGTTGTTGTTGTTGTTGTTGTTGTTGTTGTTGTTGTTGTTGTTGTTGTTGTTGTTGTTGTTGTTGTTGTTGTTAGTATTATAAATAAGAACAACATTCTGAACATGAAAACAAATGAAAAACACAAAAAAGCTTAACTTATTTCATCTGGACTACCGGTAGTTTCTTTAAGGGAGAGCCTCTCTAAAATTGTATTTTTATTCTCAGTCCTCTTACTGACCTCTTAACAGATGGACTGCACTTATACAGCTCCTTTCTATCTTATCAAGACACTCAAAGCTCTTTACAACACAACCTGTGTCTCATTTACCCATTCATACAGCACTCTATCTATACTATGCTAACTGAACAAATCATTGTAAAGAGACTAATCCATGTTTCATCACATTCATACACTGATGGGACACACATCTGAGGCAATGAGGTGTTCAGTGTCTTGCTCAGGGAAACTTTGGCATGTGACTGCTGGTGGATTCGAACCTCCAACTCTTGCATTGGGGGACGACTTCTCTAACCACTCAGCCACAGCCACCCCTAACAATTAACCTAATTAGTAGCAAAATGCTCATCCAGCTGTTTTTTTTTTGTACCACTTACTTTTCCTTGCCATTGTCCCAACTTTTTTGAGATGGTAACATTAATTTAAAAAATATATATTTGTTTAAACATTTGATCTGTGAAGATAAGGGTTTTTAAAACTAGCAAATTATTACATTCTGGTTTTATATATACTGTATTTTACTCAACGTCCCATCTTTTTCAGAGTTGGGGTCATTTGTTACAAGCTAATGTTAAAAAAAAACTGCTATATTTTATCCAATAATAATAAAAGCATAATCATATTTAATCCATACTGTCCTGCAGTTACATTGTACGTGTGGTACAACATTTTCTGGGTGAGCAGTGCAGTCCATGACTCTTACCCTCCTCCTGTGTAGTCATATTTTATGTACTGGTATGTAGAATGTGGTGGTGTTTTAACGTAACATTTAGTATGTTGCTCATAAACAACAAAAAGTCAGTTTTTGTAATGACCTTGTTGTCCCTAAATGAATATAGTTGACCAAAGTTCATTCTGAAGTCATCCCGTCCTTGTGTGATATCTCTACATATTTTGTCTCTACATTAAATCTGCACATGCACACTAAAATTCATCTAAATTTCCTCAGTTGCTTCACGATTTATGCATTTTAGAAGAAGAAATATGCAAATCCTCCTAATCCGTCTCACATTTGTCTCATATCGGTTGTAGCCATGCAGGATTACAGTCAGCTGTTGACATCACCTTTCTTGAAATAACGTCATTATTTTTTAAAAACTCTCTCTTTTAGTCCTAAATTGCCCCCAGCACGCCTTTGGAACGTGCACATCTGAAACCGGAATGTATTTTCATAAATGCATCTAAAACCACATTGACAAAACAAAACATCATATACGTTTGTAAGAGAACAAAAGTTAACGTACTGTAGATGTAAAAAAAAAAATTGTTTTTTAAAAACCTCATGGCAATTTATTTAAATACTTAAATACGTGATTTTTTATTTATTTTTGTCGGCATGTGTTTGTGTGTCTGTCAGTTAGCAAAATATCTCAAACCACTGGATAAGTCTTAATGAAATTTGCAGAAAATAATCACTGAATATGCATATACAACGCTTTAATTTTTGGATTAATCTCAGTTCAAGATGGCCGCCAAATCCAGCTGACATCAAAACATATAAAAATAGCTTTAATGCAATCAGTTTGACAGATATTGACATACAACGAAAGTTATGAATGTAACTACAGTTCTATGAATCCCGGATGACCGCCAGAGGGCGGTGCTGAAAGCACTGAATATTCCCTTTGCGCATGCGCTGTTCGAGTAATTATATCAACAACGTCACACAGGTGTGACCGGATAAGCAATCAAGAGTCTACTTAACCTAGCGTTATCTGTTAATTCAGTCCTACAGAATCTTCTCACGTAAAGCAAGGATTCTGAGTGACAGAGAAGCTCTGGCGGTCATCCGGGTTTCATAGAACCGTAGTTACATTTGTAACTTTTGTTCTATTTCATCCCTCCTGACCACCAGAGGGCAGTGCTGAAAGCACTGAATGACTAGTATCAACGATGTCACAAGGAATCCTGAGCACATACCTCACTGAGGAAGCCCAGAGGACCCTTACGCCAAATTTACACTACATGCGTTCTGGCTCTGCCCCGCTCCGCGGGTCGTAGCTGAACGTTTCAAGTCCAGTTTACACTACCTCCGCTCCGGTCCGCCTGGATGCGCCGTTCCGAGACGCATGTGCGGGAATTGCGAGATCGCGCGATAAATCAAGTGATAAATAAGGAAGTCAGAACAAAACAATTCATTCGGTGGAAGAAGGAGAACAACAGTAGAGACTGCCTCGCTGTTTGATTGTTTTTTGCATTGAGATATTTTCAGTCTGCCTTGATCTTCTCTCGTAAATGAGCGACAGGACATGGTTTGAGCGACAGGACGTGATTTATTACATTTCAGAATAAAATACTTTTTTTATTTATTTATTTCTTGTATTGCGTTTGTAGGCGTAGTCATAAATGATAGTTTGACAGCATTTTTGTACAAATAAATCCGTATAGAGCTAGGATTAGTCCGCCCGTGGTGATTTTATTTTGTAAATACGGATGTTGTGCTCGTTCCTTTTCCTGTTGGTGCGACGTAATCTTTAAAAGTTGACTCCGGCACAGCTCCGGCGTCCGGCAGAAATAGGATCGGTTCTAATTTTGACGGACTGCCGTCCGCTCGCCGCCGCCGTGCGGAGCCAGTGTAAACGCTCTCATTGATTATAATGGGTGCGTATTTGCTGCGGAGGTCGGAGCGGAGCGGAGCCGGAACGCATGTAGTGTAAATTGGGGGTTACAGAAGAACCTGGCCCAGGGGATGAGGGGTGACCACGTTAACCCTATAGAATCTGGTGAACGTGCTTGGGGAAGCCCATGATGCAGCAGCACATATACATAGTTCCCAGACACGCCCCCATACCGGCTTCCGCACCACATCTGAAGGCAGAGAAAGGCAAAATGGCGAACTAGCAGAGCAAATTATACGGACAAAAACACGAGCTACCACAGCTTCACCAAGGAACAACAGCAAAATGGCAGTGGTCGAGTTAAATGAGTTTGAGAAAGAAATCATGGCAGACGAATCAGACAACTTGTCACAAAGTAGTTACTCCGATATCATTAATTATTTAATTACTACAAAGAGCGCACACCGGATTCACAGCACAGAGCTTTAGAGCACAGAGCTTCACAGCTTTAAATCCAAAAAAGATGTGTAAACTGTCTCAATCAGATCTAACCAGCTAAAAAAAGGTTTAACTAAAATAACACAGCCAGCACAAACAGTCCAGGCTGAACACAGACCAGAACCAGCACTTTGAGTGTTACCGTGTTGGAAGTTAGCATGTTGTTAGCATCTGGAGCGGATGGTCCGTCGAGCTCATCGGACGGCGTGGATCCGTCGCGGCCGCGGAGGCACGTCCCATGGGACCGACGCGTCGCCCGCACGACTTGGCTCCCGTCCTCCTTCTCCCACTGGGACGGTCTCACCGCCGGGCCCGGTGGACCGTGAAGAGGCCGCGTTAGCGAGATGCTAAGCTAGCCACAGCATGCAAGACGGTGTCACTAAAATAATGAAAAAAAAAAAAAAAAAACAGCTCTAACACACAGACAGTTGTACTCTAACATTGTTTCACAAAATGATTGATGTAGAATATTTTGTTTACCGGCCAAAAGCACGATCTTCTGAGCAGATCCAAGCAGAGATGGGGCGGTGTGAGTTTCTCCGATGAAATAAATCCTTCACGTTTTCTTTTTTTTTGATTAAGTGAAACCTGCGCGTTGCCCAAACGTCTACCCGACTGGAACACCCACTGACACAACACGAAGTAACCATTGCAATTAATTAGAAATTAACAAAAAAAACAACGTGAAAAATGGACATCCAGTAGAACGCGCTCCAACTGCAGCTTTGCCTACCTGTGGGAGGGTCAAAAAGGACAACCCACAGATGTGACGTCACATGGGAACTATGTATTGCTTCCAGTGAGACTCTTCTCAGGGCAGCCCAGGAAGCAGAAACGCTCCTGGTAGAGTGTGCCTTCACGCCGACTGGCAGGGGGTGGAGTCCCACTGCGTAGGCATGGCAGATGACGTCCACGATCCAGTGGGGGAGGTGCTGCTTAGAAAGAGGGTAGCCCAGTCTAGGGCACCTGTAACACACAAACAGTTGGTCTGAGTGCCGTATAGCAGCAGTAGCTGCAACATACTTCTCCAGTACCCTCACTAGACATAGCAACCCAGACCCTCTCCAGGCGTAGGTTGAAAATGTGCCAGCCTTAAGGCTGGGTTATACTCCGCAAGACTCCCTGTCTTACGTCTTTTACCCCCCCGTTGAGTGAACAAACATTGCGCAACTTCTGGCCGCACTCCCGCTGCGATCCCCCGGTGGCAGCTCGTCTTGTACGTAGCCCCCAAGCAGAACTCCGAGACGCCGACAATGCGGCTCGCAGCGTGTGATTGGTTCAAAGTTTGTGGGCGTTTTTTGTTTTTGCTTTGACAGACATGGATAGTTTTGAAGAGAAACTTGTATGTGTGCGCACGCACGCAAACCGTGCGTCTCAGCACTTTGCGCATTGCACCCAACACACACACACACACACACACCAATACATATATATATATATATATTAGGGCTGGACGATATGGCCAAAATTTTTATCACGATATAGTTCTTAATTTCGGTCGATAACGATATAATTCGATATCGATATAAACAATATAAAAGCCTAAAAAAACTATAAACTATACAAATAAATTAATGTTCCCCATGTATTTTTATTTAGCCTCCAAAAAGATGGAAATCACCATCAAATAAACATAAAATTCTCAACCCAATAATTCTCAGTCGGGTCATCTGGACAGTTTCTTTTTTATAGACACGTTTCATCCTCCATCCAGTTTCTATAAAAAAGAAACTGTCCAGATGACCTGACTGTGAATTATTGGATTTGGTACCTGGATTATTGAGCATGAACTTTCTTGCCATAAAATTCTCAACTGTGTCAATATTAATAGTTTTAAATTTAAACAACTTTAAAATTTACAGCATTGACATATCCATCCATCCATCCATCTTCTTCCGCTTATCCGGGGTCGGGTCGCGGGGGTAGCAGCCTAAGTAGGGAGGCCCAGACTTCCCTCTCCCCAGCCACTTGGAGCAGCTCCTCCGGGGGAATCCCAAGGCGTTCCCAGGCCAGCCGAGAAACATAGTCCCTCCAGCGCGTCCTGGGTCTTCCTCTGGGTCTCCTCCCGGTGGGACGTGCCCGGAACACCTCACCAGGGAGGCGTCCAGGAGGCATCCTAACCAGATGCCCGAGCCACCTCAACTGGCTCCTCTCGATGTGGAGAAGCAGCGGCTCTACTCCGAGTCCCTCCCGGATGACTGAGCTTCTCACCCTATCTCTAAGGGAGAGTCCAGCCACCCTGCGGAGAAAACTCATTTCAGCCGCTTGTATCCGAGATCTTGTTCTTTCGGTCATAACCCAAAGCTCATGACCATAGATGAGGGTGGGAACGTAGATCGATCGGTAAATTGAGAGCTTTGCCTTTTGACTCAGCTCTCTCTTCACCACGACAGACCGGTACAGCGCCCGCTTCACTGCGGACGCTGCACCTATCCGCCTATCGATCTCACGCTCCAGTTTTCCCTCATTCGTGAACAAGATCCCGAGATACTTAAACTCCTCCACTTGGGGCAGGACCTCCTCCCCGACCCGGAGAGGGCATGCTACCCTTTTCCGGCTCAAGACCATGGCCTCGGATTTGGAGGAACTGATCCTCATCCCGGCCGCATCACACTCGGCTGCAAACCGCTCCAGTGAAAGTTGTAAATCACGAACTGATGAAGCCAGTAGGACCACATCATCTGCAAAAAACAGAGAAGCGATTCTAAGGTCACCAAAACGGATCCTCTCAACACCTTGGCTGCGCCTAGAAATTCTGTCCATAAAAGTTATGAACAGAATCGGTGACAAAGGGCAACCTTGGCGGAGTCCAACTCTCACCGGAAACGAGCCTGACTTACTGCCGGCAATGCGGACCAAGCTCTGACACCGGTCGTACAGGGACCTAACAGCCCTTATCAAATTGACATTCATAGTTAATTAAATAAAACTTTTGGGTGTCATTATTGATGAGAAGCTGACGTGGAAATCTCATGGAAATTACTTAAAAATAACAAAATCAATTGCATTACTGTATAAAGTAAAATAGTTTTTGAATGACAAAGTTTTGAATATATTGTATAATGTAATGATTGTTATTTAATCTGTTGTATTGAAGTTTGGGGAAAAGCATGCAAAACGATTACAAACCCTGTTTTTATTTTACAAAAAAGAGCTATAAGAATTATTAGTAGGAACGTGCTATGGTCACACAACAAATATATTATTTCATCAATTGAAATTATTAAAATTTTATGATTTGGTTGAACAAAGTAATTTACAAGTCATGTATAAAACTAAAACAAATATTACCCCCAAATATTCAATTAAAATTTGTTAAACCCTGAAGGGAATGTAAATGTTTGTAAAACCTCCATTTAGGACTAGTGTGAAGGAGCTGAGTTGTAAATCAGGAAACAGGATTGTGTTGACTTGATATCACCATAAACATTTCTAAAACTATTTTATATGTTTTAAAAGATGATTAAATCAAAGTTGTTGGGAAGGTGTGGTGCAGGTGAAGGTTGTTGTGTTTGTAGTTATTTTGTATTTTTTAAACAAGGGGCAGATATTAACACTATTTTCGTCTTTCTGCACCTTTTCATTCAGTGTTTTTTCTGATGAATTTTATTCTGAAAAAAAAAACGCAGCGCTGGGGCTGTTTGTTTCAGTATGTCGTAATTTCAGGGAAACGTTGGCTCAAACTTTATTGTTCATCTTCTGACTCTCATCATATTATATCGAGTGGAAACTCTTCACATTAAACAAGTTAGATGTTCCCACCGCTAGTTAGAAAGACTCTGTCACGTTTTGCAGCATAAAGAGACCTCGCTCCAGCAGAAGAAACCTGCAGTTTAACGAAACCGAACTACGTCCACACCGACAAATTAGTCTTTCCTCTCATCAGTGATGTCGTCTGCTTTCTCTTCGCTTGTGAAACTTTGTTCAGTCACATTCTGACGGTCATGAGCACTCGTTTTGAAGCGAAAACAACGCGCTTTGGAGACTAGCTTAGCTTTTAGCCTGCTACCGCTAACGCCTGCTGCTGGAGTGAGCGCTGCGTAACAACGACGTCACCACGCACGTTTTGTGTCACAGCTTTTTCTGTCCGGGCGGGTTGTTGAAGCAGCCGCTTCAACACGAACAGAAAAGAAAAACGTCAGTGAAACGTTGTAAAATCCTATCGAAATATCGAAAATATGCTTAAACTTCATATCATCGTTATTGAATAAAAGTATATCGCGATATTTATCGTTATTGAATTATTGTCCAGCACTAATATATATATACTGTATATATATATATATATATATATATATATTTACGAACACGCGCGCGCACAAAAGCATGCGCGTGTAAAGTTGACAAAAGGAAGAGGATCGCGCCTGCACGCAGCCTTTAAAATAAAGCAAACTGCTGTGAAGCAACAAGCCGTGGTGGTCCAGTGGAAATGTGTTGCGCTGCCACTCCAAAGACGTGAGTTCGAATCTCACTTGGTTGACTTTTTTTGTTGTTGTTATATAATACGGTTGTACTCCCGCACTTAATTTACTGTATAGATATTTTGGGGTACAGCGTGCAAAGCTGTAACTAAAGCCTATTTTTATTTTACAGAAGAGAGCCATAAGAATTATTACAAGAAAACATTACTGCCATCCATCAAATGTTTTGTTTTACAAATTGAAATTGCTAAAGTTTTTTTTTAATGATTTGGTTGACTATAATATTCTTTTATTATTGTTCAAAGCTCAGAATTTCTCATTACCCTCAAACATCCAAAGGCTTTTTGTAAAAAGGACTAGTTAGGACTGCCACAATACAGAACTAGTTTAAAGAGTAGGTCTACTTTAGTACAGGGAATAGAACTGTGGAATGGTTTGGAAACTGATACTAAAACTTGCTATTAAAATTGCAAAGTCAATATCTATATTTAAGAAAATGATTAAAACAAAATTTCTGTACAAATATTCATAAATTGGTTTATATGCAAATTAATATTTATGGTTTTGTGTGAGAAATCATTTAATATCTTATATTTTTTTATATATGCGATTGCTATTTGAATTGATTGTTAATTTTGTTTGAAGAAGGGGCAGAAATAATGAGATTTTTTTCTTCTTCTGCCTCCTTTCATTTCATGTATTGTTTTGTTTTATAATGTGGTTTTGTAAATAATTTTCTTGTGTTTTTACAATTTGAAATGAATAAATTTAATAAAAAATAAAAAGTTCAACCAAGTGGGAATCGAACCAGAGTCTTTTGAGTGGAAAGCCGCCGCGTTCCCCGCGGGACCACTGAGGCAAGTCCATCTTTTGAGGTCCAATTTCTTTTAAACGAACAGCCCCTCATGAAATCCTGGCTAGACCCCCCCGAGGAGAGGAACTTGCCGAGGTATGCAGTGGGAGGGAAGAGGGAGGGATTTATTATAATGCTGTATATCCCCCATGTCTTGCCAAGTATAAACACTCAATGCGGTCGGTGACACACACGCAATTGTATCATCGCTGGGTTCACTCAACGGGGTAAAAGACGTAAGACAAGAGTATAAACCAAGCTTAAACGGTTGGTTACGGTGAGAGTGTGATAATACCTTTGGTACAAAGGTAATGTTTGGCCACAAGGTAACACCAGAGCCCTCAGGGCCCCACCTGAGACATGAGGGGCTAACTGAAAAGGCATGCAACTCACCAACCCTCTTTGCTGAGGCAATAGCCAGCAGAAAGGCCATCTTGCATGAAAACCACTTCAGGTCTACTTGCGTCAAGGGTTCGAACGGAGGGCGGTACAGAGCTTCGAGAACCAAGAGCAGGTCCCAACTTGGCGCTCGAGTAACTTTCGACGGGTGCAACCTACGGGCACCACGTAGAAAGAGAGAGACCAGATTATGACTGCCCAACGTACGGTCATTGATGCCGGCGTGATTAGCCGATAACGCTGCTACATAGACCTTAAGTGTCGGAGAGCGACCCTTACCAAGGAGAGACTGGAGAAACTCCAGAATGGTGGGTACTACACAGGAAACTGGATCCTCATTGTGATCAGAACACTATTGTGAAAATCTAAAAAAGCTAAGTCTGGTCCTCTGGACATTCAAAAAACAAAACAAAACAAAGCAAAAAAAACTGTAGAAACGTTTCGTCTTTCGTCCGAAAGACGAAACGTTTTTACAGTACAGAGGCCTCCGGGTTCAACTGTCCCCCACTTACAATGCTGTTATTGCTAGTATCACTCAGCCCTCTGTGAATAGCAAACAACCATCAGGGTGTTAACGATCCATCGTCAGGCTGATGGTCCTCCTTGATCATGTGAGCAGCTGGTTTCGGCTGTCATCAGCCAACTGGTTGATCCACTGTGGGAGGGTGCTATTTATAAGACTGAGCTGAACACAGCTTCTCAGACTGAGGAAGTCTTTCGGACGAAAGACGAAACGTTTCTACAGTTTTTTTTGCTTTGTTTTGTTTTTTGAATGTCCAGAGGACCAGACTTAGCTTTTTTGGATTTTTCTACCTGGATTATTGAGCATGCATCAGGGTATTTTGAACCACTTTGGCCAGGATTGCCTCAAACTTGTTAGAGAGTTTGAGAAAACAGCTAGGAAGAGGGCGGACTACAGGAACCACTTGCGATTCAACCTTAGATGCAGACAAAGTGGCATCATTCCCAAGTGCCTGGAACTGAAATCGTCGGTCAGCGGGCACCGGGCAAGCAAGATCCTTCAGAAGGCACAGACGCAGCTGCTGAATGAACGGGTGAGACAGACCAATTTTACTATTGTTCGGTTCGTCATCTTGGGCAGGACAGGTCGGACAAAGAACGGAGATCCAGCTTTTAGTTTAGGAGGTTTATTTCATGCCATCGGATACATACAGACTCCATCCACTCCAATCTACACAGCTGCGTTAATACCACTCTTTAAATAGTCCCTCATTGATGACGTACGTGAGAGCGCACAATATCTCACGTGACTAATCTCAACACCCCCACTCGCTCTCACTGTACAAAATCACAAAATATTTACATTATACACAGTCACTGTTTTACACAAGTTTTTTTTTTTTTTCTTCAATTCATTGTTAGCCTGGCCCTCGCCTTCCTGCACAGCTCCGCTCAATTCTCATTTCCCTTCACTTCACAGCGAAGTGAAGGACAGGGTGTGGTTTTAACCAGGCTAATTCATTGTATAAAAAGGAAAAATAAATAAATATATACAACACTGTACAACGACATTAATTTACATCCCCAAATCTGAAATGTACAAACTTCTGGAGCTTTACTGTTGTAGATGGTTTGATGTGAATGTTTCCTTATAACCTATATCTAACTCGATTGTCCTTATAGGTTTCAGTTCCATCTATGTTATTCTTAATCGTGAAGACCCATCTACCCCCCACTGCATTTTTATTTTCTGACAGTCTGGTCAGTATAAATGTTTTGTTCTCCGTTAAGGATTCCATCTCTTCTTTCATTGCTTCTATCCATTTTACAGCTTTAGGTGAATTTATTGCTTCTCTGTAACTTTGTGGTGTACTAAACACTGAACGATAGCAATATTCAACATTTATCTCTTTATTATCAGCACTCTCAGCCATACATTCATAGTCTTTTAAATGTGCTGGTGCTTTTCTTTCCCTTTCAGAACGTCGCAGGCCCTGTTCATCTGCATTTTGTCCATCACTTGTGCTTTCTTCTGCTGAACCAGGTTCAGATGAGACCTCTTGTGTTTCCTGTCTAACACTTGTGCTCTCTACACTCACTGCCCATGTGCTTCCTGTGACACCTGGTGTTCTGCTCCTAATTCTGACTTAACAGGGATAGTTCTTCTATATCTAAAAACATCATCAAGCATGTCAGGATCGTCCTGAGTTTGCCTTTCATTCACAGTTTGAGTTTGCCATTCATTTATATTATGAGCTACAAATTTAACCAGTCGATGTTTGCAGATTTTTCCTGTGTTTGGGTAATAGACTAAATATGCAGGGCTGTATTTATCATAACCCACAAAGATACCTTTATCACACCTCGGATCTAGCTTTTTCTTAATTTGTCTATATGCATAGCACACACACCCAAATTCTTTCATTTTAGAAAGGTCAGGCACCTTTCCTGTCAGCAGGTAATATGGAGTTTGTTTCAAACGGTTGTTGAAACACCTGTTTCTAATTACTGCAGAAGCCATTACAGCATAAGCCCACAACTCTTTAGGTAGACTACTTTCTCTTAAAGGTTCAGTATGCAGTTTCTGTAGAACTGCAGCACTTAGAAATATTTTCAACAGGCAAAGCATTCTGATCCCTCCCCCTCAGAGCCATATGTGGCTCTGCCCCCTTGTGGTCTGTTGAATTTCAAATTCAAGCTCTGTTTTTATTGGCTGATTCAAATTCAAGCTCTGTTTTTATTGGCTGGTTACAAACTCTGTTTTTATTGGCTGGAAAATGGCGGGTCACCTTTTCTTTTTAGAAATGCTTATTTACCACCTGGAGAAGCAAGGGGACAATATTTTTTTTTATTTTTTTTCAGAGATTACCTGGCTAACATCAGTCTGTCAGGAGGTAGTGACAGAGTGAAGAAATATGTTCATAAAAAAAGCTACATACTGAAGCTTTAACATGCATCTCGCCATTTCAAACAATGTTCTCCAGCTACTTTCAGCTGTACCATTCTGATGCGGTGAATAAGGTGCAGATGTCTCATGTCTGATAGAATTAATACTCATTAAAGACTGAAAGTCTTTTGACGTGAACTCTGTACCATTATCAGATCTAATGCATTTTATTTTACCATATGGGGCGACATCTGCAATAAACTTTTCGGTAGCTCTAGCTGTGTCACTCTTAGCTTTAAGAAAATAAACAAATATTGTACCAGAATAGTCATCTGTAAATGCTATTGTGTACCTGAAACCGCCTTTTGCAGCAGGCTCAATTGGACCAGCTAAATCAGTATGAACTAATTCAAGAGCGTTTTCTGCTTTTGCATCAGCTTGTCTGTTTCTGTATTGACAGAATTTACCCAAAATGCAAGTTTCACAGTCTAGGTTCGTTTTATCACCCTTCCCTTTAATTTTCATGCCTTTTACCACGTTTTCTAATTTTAGCAGGTCTTGGAAATTACAGTGGCCTAAAATTTTGTGCCACTCCTGAATGTCATAACAACCTGAAATCACATTATTTTGTTCGTCCTCATAATTTTTATTGTCATTGTCAAATGCGTCTAGATAATAAAGTCTATCATAGACACTAATGTCAAACCTTGTACCGTCCTTGGCGATGAATTGACTGCATTCTTGGTTGAAGTTGACTGAGGCTCCCCTGGACGTCGCCGCTTTCACAGAAAATATGTCTTGTGGGTACGTTGGGACGTATAACGCCCGTTTGATCTCCACCTTCACTATTCGTCCTTGTGTGTCCCGCAGCCAGACCTCCGCGTCACCTCTCTTCACCGCCACACCGTTCGTCCTCGTCCCGTCAGCGAGTTCAATGAAGTGTTGTTCTGGTTCAAACGTGTCATCCCAGCGTTTGAACCTGTTAACATCAGTGATGATGTGTGAGGTCGCTCCGGTGTCCACCATCAGGCCTCTCTGTTTCCATCCGCTGATTTGTGCGTCGTTTGTCTTGAATGCGAATGAGTGATCATCCTCCACTTCATCGGTCGCTTGGTTCACATTCTCCATCTTCTTTCGCCAACAGTTACTCTCAGCATGACGTGGACTCTTACACACACTGCACCACTGTCGCTGTGTTTTATTCTTTGGACACTGCCTTGCTCTGTGTCCCTCCAATCCACAGTTGTAACAGATGAACTCCTCGTTTCCTCCTTGTCTTCGCTCTGCTCCGCTCCTGTAGCCACTTGCTGTCATCACATCATCCTTGTCCACATTTGTATTAAAGTTTACAGTGCTTTCGTAGCTTCTCAGCTTCACTTTAAACTCAGCAAATGTTAATTGGTCGTTCTGTGTGATGTGGACTACAAATGGTTTGTAAGGTTCTGGTAGACCTTTTGACACCATGGCGACCAGAAGTCCGTCACTCAGTGTTTCACCGGCGTTTCTCAGAGCAGTAATCACAGTTTCAGCTCTTATAATAAAGTCTGTGACAGTTTCACTTGCCTTTTTCTGGAGGGATGTCAGTTCTGTATACAGGCTGATTACTCGCGGTTTTCCTCTGCCCGCATAATGGTCTCGCAGGATTTGTAAGGCTTTCCTGCCGTCGTCTGCTGCCTCTCTCATAATCAGAGACAAACTTTTGTCATCAAGAAACTGTATCAGCTCTGCATAAGCCATCTCATTTTTCACTGCGTCATCCTCCTCTACCTCCGCATCTGGTTCGACTTTTAGCAGAATGGTATTTTTCAGACCTTGTAGTCGGAGGTGTCCCAGGAACTTCGTTTCCCACAGCTCATAGTTCTGTTCTTCTCCGTCGAAGCACATCCTTTGCCAACGACCTTCCAACTCCCTTCTGGGCCCATAACCTGTTCGGTTCGTCATCTTGGGCAGGACAGGTCGGACAAAGAACGGAGATCCAGCTTTTAGTTTAGGAGGTTTATTTCATGCCATCGGATACATACAGACTCCATCCACTCCAATCTACACAGCTGCGTTAATACCACTCCTTAAGTAGTCCCTCATTGATGACGTACGTGAGAGCGCACAATACCTCACGTGACTAATCTCAACAACTATTGAGACCTTGAAGGCCAAAGAAGAGCACATTAAACAAAAACTAACAACGTTCCTAGATCAGACCACACTTCAGCAAGTGATGGACTATACAGATCAGGCACGCTTAGCACAGCATGTCAAGTCCAAGACTCGACAACAAAACAAATTTAACTTACTGATAACTCGTCAACACCATCACAATTCTAATAACAACACATTCAGTGTAGGACAACACTCCACTACACAGCTACATGCCAGGGAGACAGAAAATTGGGTGAAGAATTTATCTGACAGACAGCTCACCCAGCCGGAGACAGAGATTCTTGCCAGGGGACTAAACTTTGCAGTGGCACCAAGTAGAGTTCCGTTGGTAGAGATGATCACAGCCACTGAGTCAGCCATCCGTAACAACAAAATTAAAGATTTTGAAGCCGAACAACTCAGAGTCAAAGTTTCAGCCTGTCTCAGTAATGCCAAACCACCACCTTCCAACATCAGTAGAGAAGAGAGGGATGCACTCACCACTCTTAGCAAAGACAAAAACATCATAATTCTCCCAGCAGACAAAGGAAGGTGCACAGTGATTTTGAACCAGAAAGACTATCATGAGAAAGTTATGTCACTCCTTAGTGACTTAACCACTTATGAACCGCTGAAAAGAGATCCAGGAAGTGGTTACAAGAAGAAGTTGATAGATTGCCTGAAAATTTTGAAGCAGGACAAGGCTATTGACAATATTCTGTACCACAGACTGTACCCAGGGGAGGCCACGCCAAGTCTGTATGGTTTACCCAAAATCCACAAACAAGGTGTACCTTTAAGACCAATTGTTAGCATGATTAACTCGGTCACTTACAATGTTTCCAAATATCTGGCATCTGTACTCATCCCTTTAGTTGGCAGCTCAGAACACCACATACAGAACACCATGGACTTTGTGGATAAGGTGAGGGATGTCATCATGGAGACTGATGAAACAATGGTCTCTTTTGATGTCACATCACTCTTTACGTGCATTCCTGTTGATGAAGCAGTAGAGGTGGTCTGTTTAAGGTTAAAATCAGACACCACTCTGAGCAACAGGACCACACTTTCCACAGAACAACTGTGTCAACTCTTGAAACTGTGCCTGCAGTCAACCTACTTCACATATGGGGAGCAATATTATAGGCAGAAACATGGGTGTGCTATGGGGTCTCCAGTTTCTCCTATTGTTGCCAACCTGTACATGGAGGAGGTAGAAAAGAGAGCTTTGACATCCTTTTCAGGGAGACCACCAAGTCATTGGTTCAGGTATGTTGACGACACCTGGGTTAAAATTAAATCTCAGGAAGTCCAACATTTCACTGATCACATCAACTCTGTGGATAAATATATCAAGTTCACACGAGAAGATGTAAAAAATGGCAGGTTGGCTTTCTTGGACTGTGAGGTCTCAGTTTCTGATAGAGGAAATTTGCAAACTGAGGTGTACCGCAAACCCACCCACACAGACCAGTATTTACAGTTTGACTCCCATCACCCTCTGGAGCACAAGTTAGGAGTCATCAGGACTCTGTACCACAGAGCAGACAGCGTCCCCACTAACTCAGGAGCCAGACAGAAGGAGAAATCACACACAAAACAGGCTCTAGAGAAATGTGGATATCCTAACTGGGCCTTCCTGAAAGCAGAGAAGAAACCCAAACAGGACTCCAGCCAGCCATCAGGTGAAAAGAAGGAACCCAGACCCAGACCAGTGGTCATTCCGTATGTTGCGGGAGTTTCAGAGACATTGAGACGTTTATTTTCTAAACACAACGTCCCAGTGGCTTTTAAACCCCAAAATACATTACGGCAAAGACTGGTTCATCCCAAAGATCCAGTCCCCCGGCACAAACAGAGTAATATTGTGTATGCTGTTCAGTGTCAGGAGGGCTGTGATCAGTCTTACATCGGGGAAACTAAACAGCCACTGGCCAAAAGGATGGCCCAGCACAGAAGATCAACATCATCAGGTCAGGACTCTGCAGTCTACACTCATCTCCAGGCCAGCGGTCACTCTTTCAGGGATGAAGATGTTCACATCCTTGATAGAGAGGAACAATGGTTTGAGAGAGGAGTAAAGGAGGCCATCTTTGTGAAAAGAAACCGTCCATCATTAAACAGAGGTGGAGGCCTCCGGGTTCAACTGTCCCCCACTTACAATGCTGTTATTGCTAGTATCACTCAGCCCTCTGTGAATAGCAAACAACCATCAGGGTGTTAACGATCCATCGTCAGGCTGATGGTCCTCCTTGATCATGTGAGCAGCTGGTTTCGGCTGTCATCAGCCAACTGGTTGATCCACTGTGGGAGGGTGCTATTTATAAGACTGAGCTGAACACAGCTTCTCAGACTGAGGAAGTCTTTCGGACGAAAGACGAAACGTTTCTACAGTTTTTTTTGCTTTGTTTTGTTTTGTTTTTTGAATGTCCAGAGGACCAGACTTAGCTTTTTTGGATTTTTCTACCTGGATTATTGAGCATGCATCAAGGTACTATTGTGAAAACAGATGCCACCTGTTTTCGTATTGCTGACAAGTAGAAAGTGCCCTTGCACCCAAGATGGTGCGTCCGACAGGGCTCGAAACTCCAGTCAGCTGCTGTCCTGGCCCTGCAATGGCCACACCCACAGCTGAAGACGTTGAGGATTGGGATGCTATAGCAACCCCCCCAGCTGAGACAGCAAATCCCTCCTGGTCGGAAGACGCCACGGAACGTCCTGACATAAACTCCGCAGTAGCGAGAACCATGGTTGTGCTGCCCAATATGGGGCCACCAATAGCAGTCTGTGCCCCTCCGCTAGGACTCTGTGAAGGGTTGGCCAAATCAGAGAAAGGAGTGGAAAGTCATAAAGAAGGACCCTTGGCCAAGGGTGAGCCAGCGCGTCCCGGCCCAGCGCACCAGATGCTCTCGTATGGAAGTACCATAGGGGACACTGGGTTGACTCCTCTGTCGCAAACAGGTCCACCTCCGCTTGATCAAAACTGTCCCAGATCATCCACACTACGTCACTGTGGAGGGACCACTCTCCCAGAACAGAACTTTGGCGGGAGAGAAAATCTGCAACCTGATTGTGTCGTCCTGGAAGGTATGTTGCCTACAGGGTGGACAGACAAGTGGAGGCCCATTCCAAGAGCACCCTGGACACACTGAGAAGCTTTGTGACCTGGTGTCCCCTTGGTGGTTGATGTGATTGAAAACAGAGATGTTGTCTGACCGAACGAGGACATGCCTCCCTTCCAGGTGGGGTAGTAAGTTCTTGAGCGCCAAATGTACTGCACGCAGCTCCAGCACGTTTATATGCCTGGAGCGGTCCCTTCAGCCCCAGTGGCCCTGAACCGCTCTGTGTTGCCACATAGCACTCCATCCTATGGAGCTGGCATCTGTCTTGACCACTTCCTTGCAATACACGACCACCTCCATGGGGACACCCCTGGATAAATAAGCTTTGTCTTTCCATGGAGTCCGGGCACGAAGACATGGCCATGTCACCGCAAGTTTGTGATGCCTGTGCAGCCTGGCATCTAGTCGAAAGCTGTTGAGCCACCTCTGCAAGGGGCGAAGAGCCAGCAGGCCTAAGGGTACCACCTGAGTGACTGAGGTCAGTTTGCCTAGTAGTTGTAAGAAGGCAACATAGGGAAGCTACCTGCCCAGCTGGAACCGACTGACCAACTAGAGTATGTCGTCCACCCTTTGAACGGATGGGTGAGCAGTAAGGGAGGGTGAGTCCAGAACCACTCCAAGAAAGGTAATAGTCTGCAAAGGTAGCAGGCAGCTTTTCTCTATACTGACCTTGAGGCCCAACTGGGACACGTGAGCAAGCAGGCGTTTCGTGTCGCGAATGGCACAAGCCCGAGACGGGGTGCAGAGAAGCCAATCGTCTAGGTACGGCAGAACCTTCATGCCATAGGCCTGTAAGGGAGAGAAGGCTACCCTTGCACACCGAGTGAACACCCTCAGGGAAAGAGAGAACCCGAATGGGAGTACCCGGATCTACCAGTGGCGATCCCGATAGAAAAACCTGAGAAAGCGTTGATGTTCCGCCGCAATAGGTACATGAAAATAAGCATCCGTCAGGTCTATAGATATGAACCATTCCCCTTATGTGACCGCTTGAAGGACCTTTACTGTTGTGAGCATGTGGAAGGGCATTACCTTTAAATAGTTGGTTGAGTCCCCTCAGATCCAAAATGGGACGAAAGCCACCCATCTTCTTCTACACAAGGAAGTAAGATGAATAAAAGCCTCTGGGTCGTTGCAGAGGGTTCACCGCCTCGATCGCACCCTTGGCCAGGAGGATGGAAAGCTCCTTGTCTAATGCTCGGGTTGGTGATTACAGTCATCTTGACCCAGTGTGAGATGTAAGGCTGCCGTCTGAACTATAGCCGGTAATCATGGATCAAAGTGGCAACCACCCATGCGTCCCCGGCATGAGCAGCCCAGTATCTGAGCTGCTGGTGGGAGAAATATCAGACGGTCGACCTGGTGGCATCACCGTCTCCCTCCACGGCCCCTAGGGGCTGTGGGGGGACGGGCCCATGGTCCGGACCTGTCCAGCTGGTTGGTGGACCGATTCAAGAAAGAACCTGTTTGGTCTCTGCTGAGCCACACGAGGGCAAGGACCCTGAGGCGGCCACAAGCCAGGAACCGCCAGGGGGTGCCTCGGATGCCGAGGAGGTGGAGGGAGCATCGCCCTGCTAAGGGTCGAAAGTTGCTGCCTCGTCTGTCGTGCCTGGATGGTCCGTTCGAGCGCATCTAAGGCAGCCAGACCGAACAACTCCCTTGGCACCACCGGAAGATCACGGAGAGATCTACGACACGACTCGGCCAACGTTGACTGTGCTAACCAGACCTGTCGGCAGGCTTGGACCAAGAAGGACATCACGCGTCCCAATTCCCTCGTCATCAGCGCAAACCCTTGAAGCGATACATCACTAAAGCCCATCGCCGCTGTTGCACCACTGGCGCTCTGAAGGGACACGGAGAGGGCAAACAAGAGGTGTGCCAAGGAATTGACGAGGCGACCTGCACGCGCTCCGGCATTATCGGCTCTGCATCGCAATTCATCCGTGATGCGACACTGAGGTCGTGGGCACCGAACATCACTGCGCAGGGCCGCCTCTGGTAACACAATGAGCGAGACAACAGCAGGTTCAATCAACGGCATGCGATCAAAGCCTGCCGTAGCTGGCTCATGCATGGCCGCCAACACTCGGGCATCCGCAGAGAAGCGCGCCTGAATCCTTGGGTCACGCCAGCAGCCATGCAACTCCTCCAAGTACTCCTCTGATGGAGGGATAGAAAAAGGAGGGGCCTATCCGTGCCTGAAGAAAGCACTTCTCAGGTGGACTCCTCTGGCTGTGGGATGTCCAGCTGCAGTTGAGCCAGGGCCAAACGTATGACGTCCTGCATATAGCCGTCACCTGACTCACTACATGCGCTCCTAGATGAAGAAAAAGAACCAGTCACAGAGACCGACTGTTCCTCCTCATCATCCAAAAAATGAGAAGCAGCCAAGGATAAGACCTCATCCTCCGCAGCCAGCTCAGGCATGGGTGGGGAGGAGAGTCCAGTCACTGCCACTGGCTCAGCCCTCAGTTGGCGTGCCTACAAAAGGGACTTCATTTCTGCTAATTCAGCGGACTAGCCGCTCCACTCTTGTGGAAAGACCCCGATCAGACTTGGCTCGCCTCTTTCTAAGAGGGGCCACAGGGACTGCAGCCTCAGTCTGGCGCTTCAACCTGGGTAGAGCCTTCTGCCCAGATGGCGGGAGGTCACTGCTGAGCTCGGGGCAGAGCTGGGCCAGTCGAGCCACTCTTACAGAACGAGGCATGAAGCTGCAGTTCATGCAGGGGTTCTCCGACAGGGCCTCCACCAGATGGTCATGTCCAAGGCAGGTAGGACACAGGCTGACTGTCATCCGCCTGGAGCACAGCCCCACAGTCTGTACAGCAGTGAGAGCCGTCCATACTCCCTACTGTGGCAGTGTACTCAAGTGTAGGGAAAGGAGGCCAAAATTGGGAGAGGGTGCGCGGACGCTAGCCTTCACCAATAGAGAACCAGGTTGGCGAAAAATGAATTTGGGAGAGGGTGCACGGAAACTAGCCTTCACCAGGCTGGCAAAAAATGAATTGGGAGAGGGTGTGCGGACGCTAGCCTTCACCAATAAAAGCGAAGTGGGAGAGGGTGCGCGGATGCTAACCTTCACCAACAGAAACGAATTGGGAGAGGGAGCGTAAACGTTGGCCTTCACCAACAGAAGCTTAGCCCAACCGAGTATGAGGTTGGCAAATTGAATCGGGTAAAAATAATGAATTAGGAGAGGGTGCGCGGACGCTAGCCTTCACCAATAAAAGCGAAATGGGAGAGGGTGCGTGGACGCTAGCCTTCACAAACAGAAGCAAATTGGGAGAGAGAGCGTAAACGCTAGCCTTCACCAACAGAAGCTCAGCCAAATCGAGTATAAGGTTGGCAAAATGAATCGGGCAAAAATAATGAATTGGGAGAGGGAGCGCGGACGCTAGCCTTCACCAATGGAAATGAATCGGGAGAGGATGCGCAAAAGCTAGCAGTCACCAATAAAAAACGAGGCCAAAATCCAGAGAGCTTAGCACCGCTAGTTCAAACCAACCATTTATGAGGTTAGCAAAAAGTGAAGGGTACACTTAACGCTAGCCTTCACCAATGGAAATGAATCGGGAGAGGGTGCGCAAACGCTAGCCTTCATCAATAAAATACAAGGCCGAGAAAATTAAGGAAACTAGTACCGCTAGCTCAGAACCATTTACAAGGTTGGCGACAAGTGAATTAGGAGCGGGTGCGCTAACGTTAGCCTTCACCAACAAAAAACAAAGCCAAACTCAAAGAGACTAGCACCGCTAGCTCAACCCAACCGAATAGTTTATGGAAGGTGCGCGAACACTTGCCTTCTCAAAGTAAACAAGGCCAGAACACAGCTGGCTACACAAAAAGTAGAGTAATACTTACCCACGTGTCGACCTCACGTGGAAATTGCCTCCTAAAGCGGACAGAGCCACAACAATGGCAACAAAACCACAGTCAAGGCAAAATAAAGATTACTCATGTGACCACACGGTAGCCTCCTCCGAGGCGGACAGAGCCGCTACGAGCGGCGGAGCCGTGAATATGTAAACGTTACTCACCAGTGTTGAACCACATCAGCAATACTGTGGTTTGGGAGAGGGGCGAAGCTACCGTAGCCCAATGAAATACCTCGATAAAGGTTGAACCGTCGCGGCCCACGGAGTGTGAACATACTGCTCCGGCCAACAGGCAGTCGGGCCAACAGGCAGTCGGGCCAACAGGCAGTCGGGCCAACAGGCAGTCGGGCCTCCAGCGACGGCGAGAAAGAAAATCCAAAGGCCTGTAGCTCTGGATCGAACATGCGCATGAAGAAAAAAGGACTGAATTAACAGATAACGCTAGGCTAAGTAGCCTCTTGATTGCTTATCTGGTCACGCCTGTGTGACGTCGTTGATATAATTACTCTAACGGCGCATGCGCAAAGGGAATATCATGATGTATTTTGATGAAACTTTGAGAAAATAATCATTAAATGTATTCCTTGGAGTGATGCTCGGTCTTAAATTTAATCTACGTTTTATTATTAGTTTTCCCCCTTGCAGCAGTTATTAGACAGTTTCCATGTGAGCAATGTTTTTGTTCTCATCATTCACGTTCTCATTCTTTGCAACAAGGTCAACGCCAGTGACCTTTTCATACTCTCCGCTGGTTGCCTGGCAACTGGTCTTGGCCAAGAAATAGTCAGGCACATAACCTCACTGTAAACAAGATGTAATGTGTTAATTAGTGAGACTGGAGTGCTCCCGGTCTTACAGCTAGCTAAGTTAATCAGCCACTGGCAGTCGCTGCACGACCTTACAGTGGATTTAATCTCCAGTTTTACCAGGCAATAAAGCAAACGCATTCCCGGAAATGTCACAACATTCCAATAAAATACCAGAGTGTTGAAGTTGAATAACCATGAAAGAAGACCTGCAAAACTTTTACCGTTCAAGAGACACTTCATTTAGACAGCACAGATGGAAACATGGCTGCAACAACCCAACAAAGTTCAGTTAGGTCCTCTGGACGGTTCCTTTGTGTTGAAGCGTTTCATCGTTCATCCAAAAGACTATCAGTCTGAGGAGCTGCAACAAACATCCATCCATACATACATCATCTTCCTTTTATTCCGAAGTCAGGTCTCAGGGGCACCAGTTTGAGCAAGGAGGTCCAGACATCTCTTGCCACCGCCAGCTCTTCCAGGTGTTCCCTGGACATCCAATAGACATAGTCTCTCCAGCGTGTCTTGAGTCTTCTCTGGGGTCTCCTCCCAGTCAGACTTGCCTGAACCACTTCACTTGGCTCCTCTGGATGTGGAGGAGCAGCGGTTCTACTCAGAGTCTCTCCTGATAACTGAACGTCTCACTCTATCTCTAAAGGAGAGTCCAGCCACCCTGCAGAGGAAACTAATTTCAACCACCTGTATCCATGATCTCATTCTTTCTGTCACTACCCAGAGTTCATGACCACAGGTGAGGGTAGGAACGTAGACCAACCAGTAAACAGAGAGCTTTGTCTTACAGTTCAACTCCCTCTTCACCACAACAGACCGATACAGATTCCACAATACTGCAGACGCTGCACCAATCCATCTGTCTATCTCACATTCCATTCTTTCCTCACATGTGAACAAAACCCTGAGATACTTGAACTCCTCCACTTGAGGCAGAACTTCACCCTCGACCTGAAGAGAGAGCAATCCATTCTTTTCTGACTGAGGACCATGGCCTCTGATTTGGAGGTGCTGATTCTCATCCCAGCTGATTCACACTTGTCTGTGAACCACTCCAGTGAGAGCTGAAGATCACGGCACGATGACGCCAACAGGACCACATTATCTGCAAAGAGCAGAGATGGAATCCTGAGGCCACCGAACAGGACTCCCCCGGCTGCACCAAGAAATTCTGTTTATAAAAGTTATGAACAGAATCTGTGACAATGGGCAACAAACTCAGTTTTTTAATAGCGCCTTCACATAGTGGGACAACCAGTTGGATGGTGTTCAGATGGTTTCTCGAGCCCGCCCTCTCCCCGGCCGACTCATTTGAGGTAGTCCTGGCTAAAGTGGTTTAACAAAAAGAAACTGTCCAGAGGACTTGACTGAACTTTGTTTGATTTTTTCTATCTGGATTATTGAGCATGAACTTTGATGTTTTGAACCACGTTGGCCATGACTGTCTCAAACGAGACAGCGGGGGAGAGGGTGAACTCCAGAAACCACCTGAACACCATCAAACTTGACCCACTATGTGAAGGCTATTAAAAGACTGAGTTTGTTGTGACTCCTCGGACTGATGAAGTCTTTGGATGAAAGACGAAACATTTCAACAAAAAGAAACTGTTATGAGGACCTGACTCAACTTTGTTGGATTGTCCTACCTGGATTATTGAGCATGAATCAGGACAGCTGTAAAAGTCAAGGCTAACAGTAAGAGTACACTGAAGCCTGCCCTGAATAATAAATAAATCAACTAATCTAATCGGGACACCCCAAGGCTGACTGCAAATCTCTCCTGGAGTCTGAGCTACTGGAAAGAACTGTCACACCCCTCCCCCCCGAGAGCTCTCTGTGTGCTTTCAGATGAAGCCGGCTGAGTCCATCTGCAGACCGTGCTCTATCTGGACGATTGTTCACAGACTTATCTCATTGCTCCACCACCAAAATGTAACATGTGATTTGTCTTATCTGTGCTTGAGCTGGTAGAGTTTTTTGACTGTATCATAGAATGTCCTAAGACAAAATGTGATAGAATCGTTTTTGAATACCACTGATTATCCTATTGTAACCTTCCTTTTTTTTTTCCATATCTGATTGTTTGGCGGCGCAGATTAATTTCTGCTGCGGCTTCCGTATGCATGTCCCCTCTCAAGGACGGTGCGTGCGTCAATTGCAATGTTTTGTGCTCCGGTGCAATGACGATGCCAATAAAGATATATTCTGTTCTATTCTATTCTATTCTAAAATGTAAACTTTGTGTTAATTCATATATATATACATATATATACATATATATATATATATATACATATATATATATATATATATATATATATATATATATACAGGAACCCCTCGAGTTACGTCAGGGATAGGGACCTACGTGTGTGACTTAGGTCGATTTTGTCGTACCTCGCGGACCAAAAACACATGCCTATCGTAGGTCCGCGTTTCTGACATAGGTCGCGGTTATACCGCTAACGGAGCGCCGCACACATATTTAATGGCATGAGACTGAACAAGCAGACATACTAAGGCCATAAACACGCACAGAACTGCACAATAAATAAAAAATATAATGTCTTACTTTGAGCCGGTGGCCCCGACTGCC
>JBBPBX010026075.1:26791-38382 GCA_038048925.1 Garcialebias charrua
AGATCTAATCCATTCAGCCAAAAGTCTGGTTTCTCGAGACATGAACCAAGCCATCATGTAAGGCAGGCAGCCTGACCAGGTCCAGATTAGCCGCCGACGTCTTCCTTGTGTGTTGATAGACCAGGAACCAGCCAAATCCAAAAAGCAGGAACCAGTTATCATAAATCCAATTAAATATGCGTCCTTAAGATCCACAGATGACAGCAGAGATAGACACGTCATCAAGTCTTCCAAGTCGATGAGATATCCAGCTGTGTGCATGCCAACAGGGCAAATCGGCTCGCCTACAGCCTGTCTTCTTTTTGAAGAAATGTTATCAGTTGTGTTGAGGGACCAACTGACCAAATTGAAGTCCATAGTTATGATTCAGAAGATTTTGAAGAAGAGAGGCTCTCAGACAGTTTCATAGACAAGACAAAGCAAAAGCAAAGCGGAGACCGAGAGGAGACGTCCGCCCTTGAGAAGAGCAAATGTTGAATGTTCTATATCATTGGTTTTTAACATGATATAATTTTTGCATCAGGAAGTTTTGATCACTTAGTTTATTTTATTTATTGTTTTGGTCCCGTCACAGAGCGGAATGGGGGAAGTAGAAATACCATCCGTCTGTCAGTCCACCTGTGCACGTTGTGAGCATTAACTTGAAAAGTGAATGAAGTACAGACTTCCATTGTGGTGCGTGGCTGCATCTACCTGTAGGTGTGAGACAGGTCCTCATCAGAAACTGGATTCTTACGTCTACATCCAGTCCAGAAAAACCTAAATTTCAATAACTACAAACCTTCACTATTCACATCCCTCAGCAAGGGGGGACACTGGCGTACCGCTTGTTGACATGTTGTTGGCATGTTGTTGGCATGTTGTTGACATGTTTGACAGAAACATTACCATAATGTACTACAGACCAACACAGTCTCCACTGTCAATGCATTTAATTTATTTCATTCATTTAAAAGGACAGTGCACATTAATCCATATTCCAAGAATATAAATGCACTGGAGTTAGCACAACAGCTAAATTTTATGTGTTGTTCTAAATATAAAACTGTAAATGTGTGCTTTGTTTTGCTAAATGAAAACATCTAATAAAACTGACACAAGGGTGAAGATTTAAAAAATCATTTTGCATAAAAAGTCATGAAAATACTGAGAAATAGAGTTGTCATAAATCCATGTTTGAACTGGCCCTCCTCTCCTGTTAGCTGATGGTCCAATCAGAACCTGAGGTGGTTCAAGCCGCTGCCTTCAGGTGGTGCGATACGGACTACTCAGAGCTCTACAGAACACTGCTTCCACAGTCTGCACTGTCCTTTAATCAAACTCCTGAGCATTTAGACAACCTAGAGTACACATGTACGCATCTTGTTATGGGAGAGTGGTGGTGCAAAGGTTAGAGGAGGTGGGCCTGTGATTGGAAGGTTGCCGGTTTGACTCCCCGGACCGACAACATCAAGTAGTGGCAGGGGAACCGACTTGGGACCCGAAGGACCAAGGTTCGAACCCCAGTCACGGCATAACTTGTGGTGTGTTTGAGCAGCACATCTCATCCCAATTGCTCCCCGGCGCGCTTTCTATAGCTGCCCACTGCCCCACCTGGTGGTGGTGATTGGGTTAAATGCAGAGTCAAATTTCGTCTTGTATGGAAACATACACAGATGACAAAAATGTGACATTATTATTACAGTATTATTATTAAAATGTGAGTGTTAAAGGTGAAACACCCACACCTTATTTGCCCCACTCTAAGCCCTTGAGCAAGACTCTTAACCCCCACCATCTGCTCCCCCAGGCAGCCTAGACAGCAGCTCTCTGCTCCACACAGAGGGCTGTGGTAGCTCAGTGGTCTGTGGTTGTGTCAGGAAGAACATCCGGTCCGGTGTATAATACGCACTTTTTTTGCTCATTTGAATATCCTGCGTATTATACACCGAAGCGTATTATCTATGGATTTTTTCCCATATTTTTAGACCCATTTTTAGCTCTGATTCGCCGTTTTTCATTT
Source organism: Garcialebias charrua (assembly GCA_038048925.1). NCBI lineage: Eukaryota > Metazoa > Chordata > Actinopteri > Cyprinodontiformes > Rivulidae > Garcialebias > Garcialebias charrua. The sequence continues at coordinate 28,794 of JBBPBX010026075.1, forward strand.
TGGCCAAAAATGGTGCAGTACCAGTTTCGGCCGCTATGGGCGCTAATGCGCCCTGTAGTCTGTTTATTCAAACTGTTTAAATTCATGCTGAATAGCAAATGTTATTCCAAAATGTTATTCATGAAGGATTTCTCTTCTCAAACCTGCAGTGAAGATTCAGTGACACTGTTTATCTCATTTTAGTTTGAGCTCAGGACAATCTCCTCAGAAGAGACTTTTGTTTTTGTCCTAATTAATAATCAGATGAACAATATCTGTTTTTGCTATTATCATTAACATAGGTCCCATATGTGACGCTTTAATGACGTTGTTTTAACCAAACCAACAGGTTAACAGTGTTGTGTGTAGTGTTAAGATCAGTTTTTATCATAAAATGCTGACATCTGAAACTAACACTTTATCTTTCTGACAATTTGTAATGTTTGATTCAAATTAAAAGTAATAAAAGTATTACTGTCCCTTCAGGAATAACTCACAAAAAGTTCATTACTGAGAGCGATCAGAGAAATGTTTCTGAGGTCACGGTTGCATCACTGCAGTTTCAATGGGTTTGGCGCCATCTAGTGGCCATAAAAAAGACTGTCACGGCAGCGCGTATTATACACCGAAGCGTATTATCTAAGGGTTTTTCTGATTTATTTCCAAAAATATGACAAAGCGTATTATACACCGGAGCGTATTATACACCGAAGAATACGGTAAAAACAATCATCACGTCTTCATGCGAGTTAGTTCTGTGGCGACCCCTGAAGAAGGGAGCAGCCGAAAGAAGAAATAAAAAATGTTGATGTGCTGTTTGTGTGTGTGTGATGTGTCCTCAGATTCTGATGAATGTCTGCTGGAACCCTGCATGAACGAGGGAACGTGTGAGGACCAGCCCGGCTCCTACTTGTGTCACTGTCCTCAAGGCTTCAAAGGCCAGAACTGTGAAAAAGGTGCCGTCTGAGTTTTCAGCCTCTCACTAAACAACATTTGCACATTTTAACCCACAACCTGTGAAGAACCACCCGTCATACCGATGTGTACATGTGTGTGTGTGCAGAGCAGGACGGTTGTGACTCCAGTCCGTGTCTGAACGGAGGCGTGTGTGAAGCTTACAGACAGTACTATATGTGCACGTGCAAAGACGGCTTCTTTGGGGAGCAGTGCCAAATGTGTAAGGGAATGTTCAGTCTTTCAAGTCCGTTTTGTTCATGTTTATACAGTAGTTCATTCACACACAAATTCAATAAAACTCTTATTACTAAACAAACTGAGTCTTAGAAAAGCAAATACGAGAGAGGGTCTCAACTTTCTCAACAAATTTGTTAGAAAACTGATGAACTTTTCAAAATCAGTGTTAACAAAACTATATTAAAGGGGTTGTTTTTTCTCTCGTGCTCTTTCGTTCATAATAATAACTATTCAGGGAATCTGGATTAGATTTAGTTTTTGAATGGAGGACACAAACAGAACAGACAGTTATTTAGGAGCTGTTAAACACCACAGTACAGTTACATTCACAGATGCTACTTAGAAAACCAAATGTTTGAAAAAAATACTGTATTTTCCGCCGTGCGCGTCGCTTTGCCGTATAAGTTGCATCAGTCTAAATATGTCTAATAAAGTGGAAAATTCCATGAATACATCGCATCTATTATGTGTCACCACGGACAACTTGGAAATGTGGGCTGGTGTTGTGACAAAAATCAATTGGCTGCCAAATGGCGGCCGCGTGGATGGTGCATGGGATGACTTTAATAAGAGTTTAACAAGATTAACACTTAAAAACAATTACTTGTTTGATCAAAATTATAACACAGTCTAACTTTTCCTTAATAAATGCACTTTGACAGTCAATGCAGCTGCATTTTCAAGAGCCGATACGTGGAAACATGAAAGTGCAGAGGTTGATTTGCTGTGCATTTCTTCAAATTTTAACAAGATAACCACTTAAAACAATATTTGTTTGCTCAACATTATAGTAAAGGTGTGTCTCAGTCTAACTTTTACTTAACAAATGCACTTTAATGGTCAGATCAGCTGCATTTTGCCGGGGCGGCGCATGAAATGAAGCTGATTTGATGGTTGCTCCAGGCAGTCTATGGCAAGCCAACTGTGTCATTAAAGCTGCACTGACATCATCTTGTGTAAGAATTATGAGGAGGTCAATATTAATACTGATCTCCTTTTTATCTTAATTAATCTACTTATTCAGATTGAATAGTAAATTCACGGATTCTGTTCTTTTTCAGTTTACCCAATATTTCTGTGATCTTTATGATGGATAAATACACAAAGCCATTAAGTGACAAAGACGTTAACTTAGTTTGATATGTCAAAGAGACACTATCATTTATTTAAAATAAATCAACTAAATTAACACCATTACACTTGATTGACATGATTTCACTTTCTTTCAAATTAATACGTCAGCACACTTGAATCATAACACAACAGACATAAATATTGGATGTTAACATATTTAGTCTGTGGGCTCTTCAGCTTAAAATAGTTTCCAGCTTAGATAGAGAGGGAAAGATTTAGGAGGAGAAATTTATGGAGGAAGAAAAGTTAAGAGTCAGGGAGTTATCTTGATGTGTTTTAACCAGAAACATGGCAGTTCTCCGGCCGATTAAAGCTACACGTTGGTACCCTTGGCAAAGCATTTGACGACTTGTTACCTCGTGAAGATGGTCAGTCTCCCTCGGTCCAGTTTGGTCAGTTCGTTTACCATTCTCAGCGTCTCCAGACGTGCGCCTTGACTCGAACCGAAAGTAACGGCAGCTCCTGGTGGTGTTTCCAAGATAAGACGTTCCTTAAAGGAATGTCAATAAAAGAGAGCTTTTCACGGCTTGAAATAGATTTATAACAGGCATGTTATAAATCTTTTAACTGAATGACGTGGTCATTAGCGTGTGACTAGACGATCATCAGTTCTTTGGAGAAGACCATAGTTTGAGGCTTACTCCAGCAGACTTTAAGGAAAACAGGAAGTCAGAGCTCTTTTAAGGCTAACTTGACCTAGAAAGACGTAGCTCTTTCTGATTCAGTCTGTTAAGCCAGGAGCCACTGAGAGGAGGCATAAGTTAGATTAAAAATGTCAGAAAGGATAAGAAAGTTAGTTTAAGACGCCAGTCTCATGATACAGCAGATTTAGAACTTTCTTAACTCATTACCAACACTGTTGTATGAATAAACAAACGTCATCAGAGCATAACATATGGGACCTATTAATGATAATAGCTTGATTATTAAATAGGACAAAAACAAAAGTCTTTGGGTGTCTAGATTGTCCTGAGCTCAAGCTAAAATGAATGAGATAAAGTGTTCCTTTTATCTTCACATGCAAGTTCGAGAGGAGAGGAGAAATCCTCCATGTACAACATTTTGAATTAAGCAGAGTATTTGATTTATCTGACATTAAAATGTACTGATGCTCTTACAAATAAAATTATTCATTTGATAACATTTGAATTAACAAAATTAAAAGAAGTCTCTGTGACCCGAGATTGCACCTTTGACACAGCAGTGAAACACAGTTTAACTCTCACAGAATAACACAGCTTAAAAGCACACATCATGAAAATGACAAAAGTTATTCTTTTGATCACATCAGCCTAAAATCAAAGATAGAAATAGTCTCTTATTGGTGACTATGTTATCAGATTATAGCTAAATGAATAATTTTGTAGTAAATGTCTTGCTTTACTGAGAGGTCAGTAAAGGTCATCACTGGACAGTTCAAAAACCTTAATTTGACCCTGGGTAGGTCCACTACATCTCCCCCCTTTTGGAAGCCATCGCCAGTCCTTGGGGATGGGGTCCAACACGAAAGGAAACCTTGAACTGTCTTTGATCTTGAAGTAATCCAGCAAGTGGAAAAAAAAAAATCAAAAATTATAATCCCATAAAGTTTTTGGAAATTCCATACTGTTCGTAGGTAATCCCATTGCGAAAAGCTTTTAATCCTTTGGAAAACAAAGTCTGTTAACTCTTGGAAAACAAAGTCTGTGATCCCTTGGAAAGCAAAGTCTTATAATCCACAGCGGTAATTCCACAGCAGTAAATCCCCAACGATTAGTTTTGTTGAATGATCAGCACCAATTGTTTTTATCAGCATGTAGAGGGGATCCCTCGATTGACGCAGAGGAAGCGACCCTTGGATGAAGGTTGAAGACCAACGTTGAAGTAGCATGTCCCCACATCGAAGGTTGAAGGCTGGTTGGTCTCCAGTCCGTGCCACTCTGGTTCTATGTGTCATGCATTTATGTGGTTTTTAAGGTGGGCTTATGATTGGGATTTTACATTAAGCCTTACCTATATGCACCTGGTATGTAAGCTATCATGGTTTAGATCAGCTACAATTACCAATTAAGGGGTGGATCAATTCTGTAAATTTAGATATAGGGATTTGTACCTATAAAATTTTGGAGGGCTTCTGTAACGAAGGCCTCTAATTCCAAACTATTCCTCCATTCATTACTTAGTTTAGGTTAAACTAAAATAGAAAAATGAAATATAGTTTGATCTAAATGTCTGTTGTCTTTTAGACGAACGACGTAGGATTTGGTATTCCTAATAAATTTTGAAGTCTATGGCGAGACTCATCAAAATGAATAGACAATCTAGAATAGAAACGATCGAATCGGTTCAATTTAGAAATTGTGAGGTCAATGTAGTTTATGGTACCTTGAGTAGCTTTAAACTACATTGACTCTTCGACGATTGAGATTTAACAAAACGAACTGCATGTTGGCATAGTTAAATCCATATCATTCATTAACCAATGTTAATACAAAACCTTTTTGGCTGGGAGTGTTCAGAACCAAACAATATCTCAACTAATGACAACAGTAATGACTAAACAACAAGGAAACAACGTTTCACTGCTTCGACACACTCTTGTCGTCAGATTCCAAAGTGCAACACACAAGAAAACAGGTCTCAACTTTATGACCGAGGTCAAATTAAATCTCGTGGATTTAAACGGTTGTTAAGGTTAGTTTTTGTTGTGGGTTTTAGGCTTAGCGTTTCTAAGTTCAAATTGGACAATGCGACTTATAGGGTGGGAAAGTACGGTAGTTTAAACCTGATTAGTTTATTTACTAACTTGTGTTTGGACGACCTTATTATCCCATGAAGTCGGTGAGTTTGTGAGATCTTTGTCTTTTGTGGAGTCATTGAACGCCTTGTAAGGTTTGATCTGATTTCGATGTACCCATTTAGCAATTGGCTCTTTGCGGCCTTTGCTGATTTTGATTTCGTAGACGACTGAGGACACTTTGTCTGTTATCAGATGAGGTCCAGTCCACCTGGGCATTAGTTTGCGGGCGAGAGTTCCGGTCCCGGACTCTCCTTTCCCGGTTGCTGGGGCGAACGTATAGTACCAGACTCTGTCTCCCACTTGGAGTTCATTGTGAGAGGCCTTCTGGTCGTAGTACGCCTTGCGTCCTTCAGCGGATTTTTCCAGGTTTTTCTGGGCGAAAGCAAAAGTGTTTCTGAGGTGTACATTCAAATCTTTCATGTATTGTTGTGTAGTGTAGGCTGTCGCCATGGCGGCGTCGCCTGGTTGGTACAACAGGTGTAGAGGGAGAGTCATTTGTCGACCGGTCATCATCTCGAAGGGAGAGATGCCAGTTGATGTGTGTGGAGTGGCTCTTATGGCCATGAGGACCAGAGGGAGTTTCACGTCCCAGTCCTTGTGGTTTGCAGCCACGTATTTCTTCAAAATACTCACCACAGTTCTGTTTGCTCTCTCTACTTGGCCTGAAGCCTGTGGGTGGTAGCCGACATGAAAGTTGGCCTTGACGCCTAGCGTCTTCCACAGTTCTTTCATCACTTCACCTGTGAAGTGTGTACCTTGGTCTGAGTTCACCCGAAGGGGAAGTCCAAACCTTGAGAATATATGATTCATTAACAACATAGCAGTGGTTTGTGCTGTGTCGTTAGGAGCTGGTAGGCATTCTACCCATTTGGTGAATGCACAGGTTACCGTGAGAAAATATTTATTTCCTCTAGAGCTCTTAGTGAGTGGTCCAACCCAGTCGATCTGGAGGTCAGACCATGGGAATGCAATGCCTCTGCTTTGCAGTGGTGCTCTGTGAAGTGGTCTGGTTGGCTGAAACTGGCCACAGACCACGCACCCTTCAATGTAGTCCTTGACATCCTTCTTCATTCCAGGCCAATAGGCAATTTGTTTTAATGCCGTCAGCGTGGCTTTATCTCCTTTGTGTCCTGCGGACGGGAGATCATGGGCATGAACTAACATCACCCCCCTTTGGTCATGGGGAACCACGAACACAGGTGAGGACGTTGGTCCATGAGCGAAAGTTAAGATGCCCTTGATTAGTTTTAGCTGTTTGCGCAGCTGATAGAGGACCTTAAGGTCTGGATCGGAATCCAGGTCGTCTTTAGACGGACTATTTTTGTTCGGATCAGTCAGGTACAGTATCATGGAGTTGATAGCGGGATCCGACTTTTGTAGTTGGATGATGTCTGGGTCAGTCAGTGCGGGTCGTACAGAGACTGCGTTGTCAGCAGGTCTGGTTGCGGCCTGTGCACGTGTGACTGCCATAACTCTGACTGAAGGATGTGTTGGCAGAGTCTCGATTAACCAGGAGGGGTCGAAGGACCATAGAGGACCTTCGTCGGCTCCTTCTTTGGCTAAGGAATCTGCAATGTCATTGTAATGCTTGTCATCGCCTGGGACTCTAGAATGCCCTGGAACTTTCTTCCAGTAGATCTGTAAGTCATGTGATGTCACCAAGTGATCACACGCTATGAAAAGCTCTTTGTGTTTGACCACTTTTCTGTCGCTTGTTAGGAAACCGTTCTGTTTCCACACAGCGAGGTGACAAGCGAAACTCAAACGAGCATAGTTAGAGTCAGTGCAGATGACTAGCGTCTTGATGGAGCGTTCTACTACCATCTGGAGAGCTATTAGGATTCCTGCAATCTCAGCATACTGAGAAGTCTGAGAGCCTAATTTGTAGCTGAAAGTTATCTGTTCTTGGTCTTGGAGGAGAACTCCTCCAACACCTGCCCTACAGATTTTGTCGCGGAGGAATGAAGATCCATCCACGTACAATGTTGTCATATCTTTGCAGATATTGTCATCAAAGAAGTGGTGATTCGGGTCTTCAGTTACTGGGGGTTTTACCTCAACCGGCGGCTGGGTGGCTGGTACATCTTGTGTACACTTCTGGCAGATTGCCAAGTCCGTCCCCAGATGAGACTTCTTGTTTTGACCATAACGTATGTCTAGGTTAAAACTTTGAAGCGCCATGAGCCACGTTGCAACACGTGAGTTTGTCACCACACCATCTCTGATGCGTTCACTGTTAAGAAAGGTCACTGGCTGGTGTTGTGTTTCCACAATGATTTTCTGTCCACCAATGTAGCTGGAGAAATGTTTAACTGCCCACACTGTGGTCAGTAAAGCTTTCTCACAGTCTGAGAATCTCAACTCGGGGCCTGCCATCGTTTTGCTGGCGTAGGCTACCACACGTTTGTCTCTGTCGTGTATCTGGTACAGACCCGCACTTATGCAATGAGCTGAGAAGCCCACTTCCAAGTAAAACTCTTTGTTGTAGTCTGGGTAGACTAAACAAGGGGCTGACTTGATCCTGTTTATAAGAGCGTCCATTGCCTGTTGCTGTTTGTCAGTCCAAACAAATGGTACGTCTTTTTTAAGGAGTTCAGTCAGTGGTTTCGCAAGGTCCGCATAGTTCTCGATGAATTGGTTCGAGTAGTTACACACGCCCAGAAAACTTTGTAGTTCTTTGAGATTGGTGGGGACTTTGAGATTGTCGAGGCCTTGGGTGCGAGTCAGCTGTGGTTGTACTCCGTCAGGACCTACAAGTAGGCCAACGTAGTCCACTTTGGTTCTGCACCATTGGCATTTTGACAGTGATATTTTAGCACCAGCAGTTGTCAGAATTATGAGGAGGTCAATATAAATACTGATCTCCTTTTTATCTTAATTAATCTACTTATTCAGATTGAATAGTAAATTCACGGATTCTGTTCTTTTTCAGTTTACCCAATATTTCTGTGATCTTTATGATGGATAAATACACAAAGCCATTAAGTGACAAAGACGTTAACTTAGTTTGATATGTCAAAGAGACACTATCATTTATTTAAAATAAATCAACTAAATTAACACCATTACACTTGATTGACATGATTTCACTTTCTTTCAAATTAATACGTCAGCACACTTGAATCATAACACAACAGACATAAATATTGGATGTTAACATATTTAGTCTGTGGGCATTTCAGCTTAAAATAGTTTCCAGCTTAGATAGAGAGGGAAAGATTTAGGAGGAGAAATTTATGGAGGAAGAAAAGTTAAGAGTCAGGGAGTTATCTTGATGTGTTTTAACCAGAAACATGGCAGTTCTCCGGCCGATTAAAGCTACACGTTGGTACCCTTGGCAAAGCATTTGACGACTTGTTACCTCGTGAAGATGGTCAGTCTCCCTCGGTCCAGTTTGGTCAGTTCGTTTACCATTCTCAGCGTCTCCAGACGTGCGCCTTGACTCGAACCGAAAGTAACGGCAGCTCCTGGTGGTGTTTCCAAGATAAGACGTTCCTTAAAGGAATGTCAATAAAAGAGAGCTTTTCACGGCTTGAAATAGATTTATAACAGGCATGTTATAAATCTTTTAACTGAATGACGTGGTCATTAGCGTGTGACTAGACGATCATCAGTTCTTTGGAGAAGACCATGGTTTGAGGCTTACTCCAGCAGACTTTTAGGAAAACAGGAAGTCAGAGCTCTTTTAAGGCTAACTTGACCTAGAAAGACGTAGCTCTTTCTGATTCAGTCTGTTAAGCCAGGAGCCACTGAGAGGAGGCATAAGTTAGATTAAAAATGTCAGAAAGGATAAGAAAGTTAGTTTAAGACGCCAGTCTCATGATACAGCAGATTTAGAACTTTCTTAACTCATTACCAACACTGTTGTATGAATAAACAAACGTCATCAGAGCATAACATATGGGACCTATTAATGATAATAGCTTGATTATTAAATAGGACAAAAACAAAAGTCTTTGGGTGTCTAGATTGTCCTGAGCTCAAGCTAAAATGAATGAGATAAAGTGTTCCTTTTATCTTCACATGCAAGTTCGAGAGGAGAGGAGAAATCCTCCATGTACAACATTTTGAATTAAGCAGAGTATTTGATTTATCTGACATTAAAATGTACTGATGCTCTTACAAATAAAATTATTCATTTGATAACATTTGAATTAACAAAATTAAAAGAAGTCTCTGTGACCCGAGATTGCACCTTTGACACAGCAGTGAAACACAGTTTAACTCTCACAGAATAACACAGCTTAAAAGCACACATCATGAAAATGACAAAAGTTATTCTTTTGATCACATCAGCCTAAAATCAAAGATAGAAATAGTCTCTTATTGGTGACTATGTTATCAGATTATAGCTAAATGAATAATTTTGTAGTAAATGTCTTGCTTTACTGAGAGGTCAGTAAAGGTCATCACTGGACAGTTCAAAAACCTTAATTTGACCCTGGGTAGGTCCACTACATATATATATATATATATATATATATATATATATAAATATATATA
>JBBPBX010026076.1:0-20923 GCA_038048925.1 Garcialebias charrua
TATTATTATTATTATTTTTATTATTATATATTTTTTTTTTTAAACAACATTGATGGGGGGACTCGTATTATCGGCACCTTTATTGAAATGGCAGTTTGCAATGCAATGATATTTTGCATTGGACAATTCCATATGCAAAGTTTTGATGCATCATTAATTAATTTATAATCATTTCAGTGATATTTATGAATGTAAATTGTGTGCAGCATGTTTGCTTTATTTATTTGAAGATTACATTGTAGTATTTTAATACAAAATGTTTGTATGTGTGCAAAGTGTAAGCATACTCATCAGACCCAATGAAACAACTGTTTATTGAACGTACATGGCCACCACATTGTTCAAGCCAAGAGTTATTATCAGCACAGGGGGCTAAGCACCCCACAAGGTCAGATCCTAGAATCGCCCCTGGCCCCAACCTACACAGCGTGTCGCAGAATGACCATTGTCACACTTTGACATAACGTTTAGTTTCACAATGACACAGAGTCAAATAAGGAATTATGAAGTGTACAGAAAAATAATATTGTACAATACATAAGCACTGCCTTGTACAAGGAAGCAGCACAATAAACATTACCAGTGAAATATAGTAGTATTTCCCTTCACAGTTACAACACATGGCACACACTTTCACTTCAATTTGAAAACTATAAAACCAGCAGCTGTTGAAACATTAATATTGTAACTACGGTAATGATGAACTATTTTTGTAATTACTTAAATTTTGTCATTTTAAATGGAGCAGATTGTAAAAACTATACACAAGGATGAAGTAGAGTGGTTCTAAGAAGGAAATAATTGTTGGGGAATTAAGTTTTCAGTGTGATTTCATAAGAAATCAAAGTAATGTGAACCTTGCTGCTGGTGAGGAAAACACTTGCATGATTAGACTTGAACTATTCCAGTGTGCTTTTGCATGCCTTTACCTGAGTCTTTTATTCTTGTAGGAACATCTTAACTGATCACATGGCACACATTATTAAAAAATATTTACCGGTAAATTCAGCTTTTTTTCTGTTTATTTCAGAAAAATGTAAACTTCTTCAGCACAGTAATGCTCAGTGACAAGTGTATTTATTTATTCATTCATTTATTCTAAAGTCATTCTGAAGACTGATATTTAGTAAAGTAAAAGTAAAGTTATGATATTTAGTAAAAAAAAAAAAATTATCGAAGTCACATTTTAAAATTGACAGTATTAGAATTCATAGAGCTAATGAAATCAAATGTTTGGGTGTCATTATTATGGGCAGCACGGTGGCACAACTGGTAGAGCTGCTGCCTCTCAGCGAGAAGGTCCCAGGTTCAAGTCCCGGTCCGGGGGCCTTTCTGGGTGGAGGTTGCATGTTCTCTCCGTGCATGCGTGGGTTTTCTCCGGGTACTCCGGTTTCCTCCCACAGACCAAAAACATGCATGTTAGGCTGATTGGTAACTCTAAATTGGCCCTGGGTGTGAATGAGATAGGTCCCTCTTGTAAATGAGTCCCTGTGGCTCAACGAGGATAGCCTGTATAAATAAAGGTTGAATGAATGAATGAATGATGAGAAGCTGACATGGAAATCTCATGCAAAGAAAATTTGCCAAATCCTCGTGTGAGTTTGCTCGCTGTAGTGACCCCTGAAGAAGGGAGGAGCTGAAAGAGGATAATAATAATAATAATAACAATACAATATGTATTGTGTCAAAACATTTCAACTTCCTTTGGCTGAATGATCATGCTTGGGGGAGGGAAAGAAAAAAAATCCAGTCTAGGTTTCTGTTCTTCACCCCCTGAAGAACACAAGTCAGCATGAATATCAGCGTGGTGTTAATAACTATGGTTACTGAAGTGCCTGGTTGCATCCCATCATAATCTTTTTAGCCCTTTTCTGCTGTTTTACTCAGCATGGTACATTAACAATCCTGCATGCTACACTCATCAATGCTACTGTGATGAAAACGCATTCAATAACAAGGCGTGTTTACTAACAGGATGGTAATTACAGCTCATTTTGTGGGCAGCGTATATGGAGAGATATTTCATAAAGCCTAGAGTCACAGTGAAATAAAATGTAAATTAAAACACATTTTGAATGGGTATTACAGGTGGAGGAAAATATATCATTGAACTTAAAAAAAAAAAAAGGACCTAACGACTCCGATATAAAAGTACTTATTTGGACATTAAAGTGAAACTAAACCCTAATTTAACTTTTTTTAGCTCAGAAACTCCCTAGAATGTGTTAAAAAGGTTTCATAGCACTATGTCTGTGTTAATTTTCATGAAATTGTTCGTATTAGTTTAAATCGGCAATATTTGGTCTAAAAACAAGTATTCGGTAGTCCTATGGGTTGAACTGTGGTATTGCACCCTGATTTTCTCATTTGTTTACGATTCACACAGTCATTTATTTTTGCACGATTTCGTCACAGCCTCTGCTGCCTGAGTATAAAAGTGGAGCCACTCCCCCGAGAAGGTCACTCCCCCTCCAGAGTTCAGGGGTTGGATTAGCGATTGGCAACATAGCATTAGCATTGATGAGCGAAGCTGTTCCAAGAACAGCTCTTCAAACTGATGTTCACCCACCCTTACACCATCAGGTTACAATCCATTTGGAGGTGAGTACCATTTTACACCTTTCCATTCCATAATTTATCTTTTGAGTATATGACGCGTTTCTTCATGTGCTGTGTGTTTGCGGCCTGCAGCATTGCTTCATTGTGGCTCGCCCCACATAAGGTCGTGGCGTTTTTATCTGTTGCTGATCAACGTTAGTTTGTGTTGTAGTTGTGTTTAAATGCTAAAAATCTGTGTTTCTTATGAACACCGCAGTGTGTGTGAACTCTTATGAACTCAGATAAGGAAGACCGCAACATCAAAAAATAATGGAGACTAGCTGTTGGTAATTTTAGCTGTTGTACTAGTTACAATGTTTTAGACACGGTGTTCTTTTGCTGCAAATAATGTTGTGGATCAAAGGTATTTATAAAATAATATGTACTTGGTGATTGAGTACAGTATCATGGTCATCAGCTCTGTGCAGCAGTATTTAGTTTGCACTGGGTCATCTGTTTGACAGATGATCAACAAAGTGATAAAACAGTAATGTTTCTCAAGTATGATTGTTTGTAAGGTGATTAAAATGTGTTGTTCTTTTTTAGCTCCATGAGGCGTTCCACATCCAGGGAATCTCTGAGCCGTGCTTCACAGACATCAAGCTTCATTGGAGACATGTTGACATGTCACTTTGGAGGTGACATGAGAGCTGATTCACCAGGTATTCATGTTTTATTTATTACTTTTGTAGCCCACCTTTACCCTCTGTCTGCAGGTATTAATATTATTATTTAATTATTATGTTTTATTTATTTATTTATTATTTTATTTATTACTTTTATTATGGCGGACATTATATAAAAAAAGTTTAAAAAAAGTTTATGCAACATTAATTCTTGTTTATTTGTTCATTGCTACCTGTCCCAACATTTTGGGGATTTGTTGACACTGTGAAATTTTGAATCAACATTTTTCTCCATTAAAATGTTACATTTACTCAGATTAAACTTTTGATCTTTTCTCTTTTCAGGACTGCAAATATCCAGGGTCGGGATGGAGTGAGTGGGAAGTCGACCGTTGCATCGTGTCCCAGATTTGTCCTCATGCATGAGGCAAAAAATAAATAAATAAACAAATTGATTACAAAAACTAGTTGTTTATGATTCATTTTATTAACAGTAAGTTAATTCAAAACAACAAAAGGTTCTGTGTCGTGTCAGCCCTGAAAACACACGGGACACCACCTCCAGCTCCTCTGTATGGACGCAGTGGACAGAAGAAAAAGCAGTCCCAACCACCTTCAGGATGCTCCACCTGCCAGCCAGAAAGCAAACAAGGTCTCAGCTGTACCCAACATTGTCGTGGATGCAGGTCTCAGGAGATGAAGCTCTGGCCGAAACTCTCTGCATCATCTTCTTATTATTATTTAAAGTAATCCTGGCTGCAATTACTCTGTGTGGCTGCTGGGTGCTTGAGTCATCACAGTTATCTGAAAAGAACATTTTAAAGGATACACAGTACGTACATGTATTGTTAAATTCATTGCAATTGGTTTGGTTTGCATTAAGAAATATTTTCTCATTAATCTTATCAGCTGTGCTGTGCCCAGTTTTGATTAGCTGACACATAGCTTAAACAAATACTGTATACACGTCCTAACAAATATATATTGTACAAGCTTATATAATGTTTCTAAACACGGATATTTGGAAACCAAATAAAAGATTTTACCACTGTTTGGTGCTAATTTATAGTCAATTCAAAAAACAACGTGTTTAGTTCTGGGTTGCATAACAAAAATAAGCCAAAGCGTCAAACAAAACGAGGGTAGGAGAAATCAATATTTTATAATAAAATTTATTATGAAACGTTACTTTTGTAATGTGCTAAGTAATAAGATGTGGCAAATTAAAGTGACAAATGACAAAAACACAGCTGTACACTGATGCCATGCAGCTAAACACAGGTTTTTAATGTGTTCTGTGTTCAGAAGCATACGCTTAAGCTGTGTGTGTGATTAAATACACGCAACAACATTTTACAACTGTTATTTTAGTACAAGTTTAGGTATTTACTTACTGAAGACGCGACTATCCGCCATTTTGAAATCTAAACTTGGGGAGGGGTGGGAGTTTACCACTAGAGGGGGCGTGAACACAGGACAACCCCCAACCTCCTCCCCTGCTTGTCTCTCGACACGCCCATTTTGAGGGAAATTTTGAATCTGGTCTGGGGGAGGAGTTACCGTCTCAACCTGTGTTGAGTTTCACTTTAATATACTTTACCCAGCAGAAAAAAGCCTAATTTTAAAAGCTATCTATTTACTTTGTCCTTACTTTGTCCTAAATTAACAAACTAGCACTTTGAGATTTTTATTAATGAAAAGTGCGGTATAAATTGAATTTATTATTATTATTATTATAAATTAATCAGAAGTAAAGATTACCATTGGATGTCCAGGACTGTGGGGCACAGAGGCAGGTGGGTTCACACTGTGGCTCTGGTTCTTGTTAAATGTGAGTCATTCCTCTCCACTGTCACCTAAAACACTGTTTGCTCAGGGTGGGAGATTGTGTCAAATCACAAAGTTTTATTAAATAGGCAACTTTTTACCAATTGGATTTTTGCAATGACCTGAATCGGAAAATACAGCATTTAATTTGAACTGCATGGACACAAATCTGAATGTATTTGAAACTAGATTTGTTTTGGACTGAACGTGATGATTTGTAATTTGATCTTATTTGGACTTGTTGCTGTTTTGTACTGCATCCTGCAAGAAGTTCTGTGAATTGGCGCTATATAAGTTAATTGCATACTGAATAGATTCAAGTGTAAGAATCACAAGTTTTAAACAGGAGTAGATCTTTTTCGTTTAACAACGCAATCAACAAAGGTTAAATTATATTTGGCATAAAACAGGCCATTAAATTACCAAGCTTTCACTTAATTTCTGTGTTCATTATTTAGTTTGGATCTGAAAATTGACAAAGAATTAGGTATCAAAGAAAATAAAATGAAATGTATTTATATAGCACGTTTAAAAACAACTATTGGCCAAAGTGCTGTACATAAAGAACATAGAGAACAAAAAAGACACATGGGACACAGAGTTGCAAGAGGTCAGACAGATATACTGGAGTCTGCTCATTCAGAGCTTTAAAATCAATCCTAAAACGAGCAGGGAACCAATGAAAGGATGTCGGCTCCAGATATGTTCATGATCCTTTGTGTTACAAAAAACAAGCTGCAGTGTTCTGGAGCAGCTGGAGATGTGACAGGTCGGCCTGGCTAACACAGAGAGTTGCAGAAGTCGAGCTAGGAGATTTTAAAAAGCACAAATCAGCCATTCAATGTCTCTAAAGGATAAAAATGAATTCACTTTAGAGAAAAGCCTCTGTGCCCTGTGATGGACTTGCAACCCATCCAGGATCTACCCCGCCCCTCGCACAGTGATTGCTGGACATGGGCACCAGCGACCCCCGTGACCCAAAATGGAAGAAGCGGTTAAAAGATAATGGATGGATGGATGGATGAAAAGCCTCTGTTAAAACAATAATCTTTTTAACAACAGAACTAATATGTTTCTCAAATCAAATGTTATTCTCAATTTGTTAACATGAGGTTTTGCAAATGGCTACAAGCTAACCAGATCTGTAGACAAAGCGCTTTGGTTTTCACTGGGACAAAAACAAAACAAAACGATGACTTCAGTTTTATCCTCATTAAAATTCAGGAAATTTTAACCCATCCAAGTCTTTACCTCTGATAGGCGTCAAGCAGGGGCCTCAGATTGTGTTGCAACTGACAGGAGATGAGTGTTGTCTCGAAATGTTGAACTAAAGGGAGCATATAAAAAGAAAATAATATTGGTCCAAGATTAGAACTGTGGGGTACTCCACATGTGAGGGAGGCAGAGGAGGAGACAGATTCTCCAAGGCGTATGCAGAAACTTCTGTCAGACAGATCTGTACCAGTTTAGTGCAGAGCGAGCGCTGGTCCAGCTTGGAGATCAGAACGCTGTGGTGAACATTATCAAAAGCAGCTGTTACGTCTAAAGACAATAGAAGAGCAGAGCCTCCTCAATCTGTAGCTAATAAAATATCATTAAAATCTTTTAAAAGTGCAGTTTCTTTGCTGTGCAGAGGCTGAAAACCAGATTGAGACATTTCAAGAATGCTGTTAGCGTTTCAAAAGGACTGCAGCTGCATAAAAACTATTCTTTCTAAAATGTTTGATTAAAAAGCAAGTTTTAAAATTGTCCTACAGTTTTTTTTTTAACAGACAAATCCAGATTAGGTGTCTTTGTAAGTAAGGATGGCACCATCTAGTGGGCATCCTTTGTTTGTTCTCCATGTTTGTTTACTCAGTTTAAAGGTACACTATGTAACTTTGTAATGCAGTCTGTAACTTTTCTAACAATATATTTTTTAACATATTTCTTCACTCTGTCACTATCTACTGACAGACTGGTGTTAGACAAAGTAATCTCTGAAAAAAACTATAGTCCCCTTGCTTCTCTAGAAGCATTTATAAAAACACTAAAAACACAGAGTGACCCGGACAATGACCAGCCAATAAAAACAGAGTTGTTTGTCACGCCCCAAACCACGTCCCCGCCTGTCCCAGCCCCAACTGATTTCTGCACGTTCTCATTCAAAGAATTGCAAAGTGATGAAGGACTGATTTGTATGTGACACAAATGTATTAAATATCCCTTCTTCATCCCAGAGCTGGACTTTTATTTTGTTTGTTTTTTGCCAAAAGTCAAGTGATCGCTTCATCCTTCACTGACAGGAATGAGGAAATGGATTTGTCACGAGCGAAAAAAAACTCATGTCCAAAGTGGCTGGTGAAGCTCTGCTGATTTCTGCTGTTTTTTGTGTTGTTGGACCAGTGATTCATGGTTTTATTATATTTTTTAGAACGTTTTATTAACATATAATCACAGAACTTCGCAGCGCAGAGACAGGACACGCAGCAGGAGGCGGAGCATTCCAGACATTCCAAACCTGCACTGACAGAAACGAGGAAATCACGAGCAAATTAAATCATGTCCAACGTTGCTTCGTGAAGCTCTGCTGATTTCTGCTGGTTTTTGTGTTGTTGGACCAGTGCTTCATGGTTTTATTATATTTTTTAGAACATTTTATTAACATATAATCACAGAACTTCGCAGCGCAGAGACAGGACATGTAGTGGGGGCGGAGCATTCCAGACATTCCAAACCTGCACTGACAGAAACGAGGATGTCACGAGCGAATTAAATCATGTCCAACGTTGCTTCGTGAAGCTCTGCTGATTTCTGCTGGTTTTTGTGTTGTTGGACCAGTGCTTCATGGTTTTATTATATTTTTTTAAACGTTTTATTAAAGGTGCTATGTGTAACTTTCTGTAGAGTGCAGAACTTAGAAAAATTTTCAACAGGCAAAGCATTCTGATCCCTCCCCCTCAGAGCCATATATGGCTCTGCTCCCCCTGGCCCTGCTGAAATTCAAATTCAAGCTCTGTTTTTATTGGCTGATTCAAATTCAAGCTCTGTTTTTATTGGCTGGTTACAAACTCTGTTTTTATTGGCTGGAAAATGGCGGGTCACTTTTTCTTTTTAGAAATGCTTATTTACCACCTGGAGAAGCAAGGGGACAATATATATATATATATTTTTTTTTCAGAGATTACCAGGCTAACATCAGTCTGTCAGGAGATGTGGCAGAGTGAAGAAATATGTTTATAAAAAATGTTACATACTGAAGCTTTAACATATAATCATAGAATATTGAAGCGCTCCGAGCAGACACACAGCAGGAGGTGGAGCTGCAGAACTCAAGTTCAACAGAGAACGGACTGTGGCTCCCCCTCAGAGTCATATATGGCTCTGAGGGGGAGGGAGCAGAATGCTTTTACCTGATGAAAATTTTTCTAAGTCCCAGCGTTCTCCAGAAATTACATAGTGAACCTTTAATTTCTTGTCAGTCATCTATGTTAGTTTTATTTAGTTTCCCTTGTTCCAGTTCTGTTCTTTAATTCTAGTTTAGTCCATGTTTGTTTACTCAGTTTAATCTCCAGTCCTGCCATCCTAGGTTAAGTTTTAGTTTCTATGTCTCAGGTTTAGTTTCCCCGTCCTGCTCTGTCTCTAGTTAAGTTAATTGTCCCCAGGTGTTTGTAATACGTCCTGTCTTGTGTGTGTGTGTGTGTATATATACTGTACTCTGTCTGCCAGTCTGTCCGTTGTCGCGTCGTCGTTAGGTTCTGTCTAGTCTTGTCTTGGTCCCGTCCTGATGGTTCTGTTGAAAATGTAAGTTTTGCTGTCATGCCAGCTCTTTGATTTATTTTTATTAAAGTATTTATTTTGTATACCTCTGAGTCTGAGTCCCTGCCTGCACAACTGGATTTGTACCTGCCTCTGTGTAAATCCTGACAGTCTTCACCGATGGCTGCACAACTGCATGCTTAAACCAGGCTGGAACAACACCTGACCTGAGACTGCTGTTGGAAATCTTAAAATGTCAGCACCAACATATTTAAAATGTTTCTTTACAACATGAGTTGGAATAATATCATTTGGACAGGAGGATGACTCCATGTTGTTAACGGTGTACTCCAGCTGGTTACAACACACATGCTCAAACTGGTGGAAAACAGCAGAACTTGTGATGAAGGTGGATGGTTCATGTAAAGGCTGAGGGATCAGAGATCTGATGTTTTGGATCTTGTTGGAGATCCATGCAGGAAGGTTTCACAAGTTTCAGAGAAGTTATTGAGACCTGAAGATGAGCAGTGTTCAGGATAGAGCTGATGATAGAAAATAATGTGAGGATTGTGAGAATTATTCACAATAACATTAGAAATATTTATGTTTCAGCTTTAACAACATCCTATTTACAAACTCACTCAACACAATAAAAGCCAGTCACAGTGGTCTTTTTTTCCACTTGCATTCAGCCTTCCTACACTTTCATCTATCAGATCAAGTGACACCATTGATCCATGGTTTGGGTGTCGTGGTCTTAAAAGGAGCAACAACATTAAGAACATTTTGACATTTCAGATAAAATCAATTAGATGCAGTCTCCTCAGTGTTAAAGCCATTATTTAAACCTGTGGGACACTCTAAAACACCAATTAAAAGCAACACAAAACTGTCTGGCAGTCGACGAGTTCAAAACACGACAACGTGTTCGAGCCAAACGTTTGAAATCACAGCAGTGCAAAGATGTTTCAAACAACACAGGACCGTGATCAGAAAACACAGCGCCACATATTTCACTGTTTAAAACCGCTAAACCAAAATTTAGCAGGATCCAGCGGGTGGCCGTGCTCCTGTGTTGGACCTGACACACACTGAACAAGAGTAAAAGAGTCTGAAAGATTAAAACAGTCTTTATTTTTATTGATTTATTTGGCAACACTTTACAATAAGGTACACAAAATTTGACTAACTACTAGGGAACGCCTCAGGAATGAATCAGGAACAAATCCGGAGCTAATGTGTAGTAACCAGTACTTACTGGGAAACACACAGCCAAGCCTTATTAGAGGACTACTGGATACCTTGTAAATGAAGAAGAGCTAACCAAGAACTAATGGGTAGTTGCCAAAGAAACCAAAGAGGAACAAATCAGGAGTTAATGGGTAGTTAACCAGTACTTACTGAGAAACACATAGCCAAGCCTTATTAGGGGACTACTGGTTTACCACAGGAACAAACCAGTAGGTAATGGTCAGGCAGTGATTAAGTAATGGTTAGCTCCTCAGTAAGTACTTGGTGTAATGCTTCACTACATCAGTGAACAAAATAATAGCCAGGCAATGGTTTGGTGTCGGTAAGTGATAGTCAGACATATTTAAGATGACACCAGTACAACATTATGAAACTGATAGTATCTTTCATCAATAGGTTTACAAAAGAGAAAATCCAATAAAACCAGTAATCACTAGGAAACAGGTTTGTGACAATTACACGAGCTGTGACCTCACTGGTGCAGGGTTTATTCAGAACCCACATGGAGAATGTTGCCTCTGGTTATGTGGTAGCAAACCGGTAGTCCCCTAATAAGGCTTGGCTGTGTGTTCCCCAAAAAGTGCTGGTTAACTACTCATTAGCTCCTGATTCGTTCCTCTATGATTTCCTTAGTAACTACTCATTAGTTCTTGATTAGTTCCTCTTCATTTACAAGGTAACTAACCAGTAATCCCCTATAAGGCTTGGGTGTGTGTTCCCCAGTAAGTACTGGTTAACTACCCATTAGCTCCTGATTTGTTTCTCTTTGTCTACCCTGGTAATGACCCATTAGTTCTTGATTAGTTCATCTTCATTTCCAAGGTAACTAACCAGTAGTACATTGATAAGACTTGACTGTGTGTCCCCCAGAAAGTACTGGTTAACTACCCATCAGCTCCTGATCCATTCCTGATGCATTCCCCAGTAGTTAATCAAATTTTGTGTATCTTATTATAAAGTGTTACCATTTATTTTATGTATTTATTTTACTGATTCATTCCAGACATGTCAAAACCATTGCACACTGCACAGGATGTATCACCATCAACACCAATATGAATCTGTGCATCCATACACACACACACAAATCCCATTTAACATGTCTGAAAAGGGGTCTTTGACCAGCGGCTTGGAGGGACAGCACACATGAATGTTAAAATCACCAAAACATGGTCGTGTTTTGGCATAATTCCAGCTAAAACATCACTCCCTTATCTCTGAGTTCAAACAAGCTTAATCCTATTGTCATGTGACTGTGACTCATGCAACAAAATATTGATGCAAGTCGATTAAATAACAATAAAGTATGAGTTGTCAAAGCTTAAATTGCTAACCATTTTACTTGGTATTCCTGTTTTTTTTTTTAACATTTACAGTTGAAGTCAAGTGTTCCATTTTCACATACAAATCAAACCATTTGTTCTAGCTTGACATAGTCCTTCCATATTCATTTAATTATGCAGGTATATCCTCCTGGTATCATTAATAAATGAAAAAAGATGACACTTTACTGCCCCCTCCATACATAATGCACACATACCCCCGGGCACTTTCTCTTTCACTCTTCTGCCTGTGTAGCATAGTGCTCAGCCTCAGGGCAGCTATATGAGACGAGCAGTCAATGACACAGATTTATCAGACCTGCTCCACTCCTATCAGGTTGCTGCCTTTGAAGCAAATCATGCATCCCATCGGTACAGCATCAATGAACGTTAGCACACTTCTCAGCAGCACTTCAGGAAACAAGTTATAGATTAAAGGACTAACTTTTAAAGTTCCCCAGGGCAGTTTTATTTTTGAGTTATACTATCTTTGCTACAACGACTATTTTTAAGGCAACCTGTGTTAGTGGTCTTTATTTTTATGCAGATGATGCTCTAATAATCATGATGAATTGAAATAATGCTGTAAGCTCAGTTAAAACTTGCACTGAATTCTAACTTGAGGTGTGATTAACTGAATAATTTGCAAAAGTTGCTATGAAATCATTATCACCCAATTATTTCTGTACGTTGTATGTATTTGTCTGTAGCAAAGTATTTTTATAAAACGGTGGACAGCTTTCATGTAACTCAGAAAGCAATGAGTTCCGTATTTTTTGGAGTATAGGTCGCACTGGAGTATAGGTCGCATTGTCCAATTATTACCAATAGATTGGAAAAATCCCTAGTTAGGTCGCACCGGAGTATAGGTCGCACCTACGGTTAGCTCTGCTGCAAATGTCTGCCACAGGAGCGCACAGCAAGGCTTTTAAGAAGATTAACACTTAAAAACAATTATTTGTTTGATAAAAATTATAGCAAATATGTGTCTGAGCTGAACTTTTCCTTAATAAATGAACGTAATTGTGAAATGAGCTGGATTTTAAAATTTGTTTCGCCGAAAGTGATAAAAAGCCATATATAGGTCGCACCTGAGTATAGGTCGCAGGCCACGAAAAAATGATAAAAAGGTGCGACCTATACGCTGAAAAATATGGTATATATACATTTATAACTGAATAAACTTGAATACAGCCCTATTTAAGATTGTCACATCCGTTAAGCATCTTTAGCAAACACAAAAGTGTCTATTGCTCATCCATGTTGATGCATGTCCAAGTAGATTAATCTATCAAGATTGAGTCAGGTCCTCTGGATGGACTCTTCTTTCTTGAAACAATTTGTCTTTAATAAAAAAAAAAAGACTTGTATCACATGTAGCACCTTCTCATACTGGATCAACCAGTTTGCTGCTGACAGACAAAGTTGTTCACATGCAAAAGGAGGACAATCAATCGATTGTTAGTGCCCTGATGACCAAGCAGACATAAAATACGAAACATTTCAACAAAAATAATAATCCCTCCAGAGGACCTGACTCAACCTTGTTAGCTATAGCTCATCCAGTTTTACAAATATTAATCTGAAATTTGGTGTACTGGTAGCTGAGAATCATTCCCAACATGTACTGTACTCTGAGCACTAACTGATCACGGGAGATATATTATGCAGTATTTTTAAAACTTTGCCTTTAACTGGACAGTTTTTTGTGCTTTTTGTGTTTCACCTTCCTTTCTGAATACTTCATCAGTCAAGGAAACACACAACACAAAACCAACTGAAAATTGTTGGATTGTATACCTGGATTATTGAGCATGGACTTTGTTGGTTTGCCATTAACTATTTTGGTCAGATTTGCCTGTCTGTCATCAAAATATCTCATGAACCATTGATGGATATAAATAAAACAAGTAGACTGTAGAAAACAGAAATTAATCATTGGAAGTATGTAAATTTTACAGTCAACCCAATTTAAAATGGCTGCCACAGCTAATAAACCAGAGCCAACACAAATATGGACATGTTGCTATTTTTACAGCATTGAGTTAACAAATCACCTGATAATTGTTTTAACTCTACCATTTAGCAATATGTATCTCTTCATTCAATACTATACATCCATCCATCCATCCATCATCCATCCATCCATTCATCCATCCAGCTATCCATCTCCAGCAGTCACAGTGTGAGAAGCAGGGGACACCTTGGACACGTTACAAGTCCATCACAAAGACACATAGGGACAAAAAAGACAAAAAACCCTTCTCCATTGCACTCACACAGTGTAAAAATTTGGAGTTTTTTTTTAATCTAACATGCATGTTTTTGATGAGTAGGAGGATACTTGGAGAAAACCCGTGCATGCACATGGAGAACATGCAAATTCAACACAAAAAAAGCTACAGACAAGAAGCTTTTTAAAGAATGTTACCTTCAGTTACTTCTACTTCCGGGAGTGAACGCGTGAGCATCTAGCTGCCGTTGCTCCTCATACTTTTTTCTTGGTTTTGTTTTATTCAGTACTTTCTGCTGTTTTTTCACCGATCCTTGCCTGGGCAGTTCTACTCATCAACAAACATGGATTTTACTTGGATTTACCTGCTGCCCGCTCTCGTTTGGACTCTCCTGCTGGTCATCCACCACCACCCAGCGTCTGGTCTGCTCCATTATACGGCCATGGAGCTCCTTCGTCTTCATTTCCTACCGGGTTTCCTGCCGGTGCTACCTCTTGAGGAAATTGCCTTCCATCCTCGTCGGAGATACATCCACTGGGGCTCGCGCCGTCGACTCAACGCTGACAATGCTCATCCCATAACCTCCATCTGGTCTGACTCTCGCCATTCTTCACGCCGCAATGCTCGGACCGCTAACAGCAACAGCACGTTAGCCAACCTAGCTCGGTCAGCTAACGCTCCGGTCACTACCTCCGCCTCCTCCGTAAAGTTTGGACTTCTGAACATTCGCTCCCTCACGGGCAAAGGTCAGCTTATTCACGATATAATATCCGACCGAAAACTGGATTTCTTCTGTTTAACAGAAACGTGGCAACAGTAGAACGACTTTTTCCATCTGAACGAGTCCACCCCATCGGCTTTGTTTGCACCGCGAGGGTCCGGGCCTTAGGCAAGGGCGGAGGTCCCGCGATAATTCACCGCGAGAACTGGAAGGTCACTCCGGTTCACCCCCTCCTCCTTTGAGCACACTGTGTCCCTGCTGGTTGGACCCACTCCAACTGTTGTGGCCACAATCTACTGCCCTCCAAAACTGAATAGCTCCTTCATGAATGACTTTGCTGCATTAATGGGTCATCTAACAGCTCTTTCACCCAATGTTATCCTGCTGGGTGATTTCAACATTCATTTGGATCAGGAAAACAACCCCCTCTCCAGAGACTTCACATCTTGCCTGGACAGCTGCGGCTTTCAACAATTCATCAACTTTCCAACACACAAGATGGGCCACACTCTGGACTTTGACCCCTTTTCCACCGGTCGGCTCGGGTCGGATGTTACGTCATATGTGCGTCGCAGAGACCCCCTTTCATCCTTTTCCACCGGATATTCCGTGCTAAGCCGCGCGAGATTTCTTGAGATTTTCGGGCTGGTTTCAGAGGGGTACTGAGGCGAGCTCACCCGCTCCGGAAGTAGGAAGGAGGAGACTCGAGCAGTTTTCACGGAAGCGAGGGAAGTGATCACGGCAGGACTTTACATGAATAACACGGTAAAAACAATTATTATTTTTAAAATTTATAGCAAAGATGGGTCTTCAGCTGAACGTGTCCTTAATAAAATCACGTATTGCTCAAAACTGCAGGATTTTAAAAAGCAGGTTCGCCACGAGCAACACGCGGCGCGCGGGCGGCTTTATGTCTTTAAATGTAGCTCAATGAACAGATATAAAATATATTTCATAGCTGACTTTATAGTACGAGGGCTCCTGAGCTTAACCACGCTTTAATATTGTCACGTAGTGGTCAAATATGCTGCATTTAAAGTAGTTTCGCTTTGACTTCTTCCAAAACTGTGCTTGCACAACGAAAATAAATTATAAAAATTCGAATTTTATTTCAAATAACTCCAACAGGATACATTTAGTATATGAACATGTTGTGATCACACTAGATTTTTTTGAAAAATATCAGCTATGTGGTTTTTGATAGAATTGATAATATGTGATACAAAGTACAAGGGAGAAAATTAATGGAGGTAGCTTGACACATTTATGTCTATAAAACATTGAATTTTATTTCAAATAACTCCAACAGGATACATTTAGTATATGAACATGTTGTGATCACACTAGATTTTTTTGAAAAATATCAGCTATGTGGTTTTTGATAGAATTGATAATATGTGATACAAAGTACAAGGGAGAAAATTAATGGAGGTAGCTTGACACATTTATGTCTATAAAACATTGAATTTTATTTCAAATAACTCCAACAGGATACATTTAGTATATGAACATGTTGTGATCACACTAGATTTTTTTGAAAAATATCAGCTATGTGGTTTTTGATAGAATTGATAATATGTGATACAAAGTACAAGGGAGAAAATTAATGGAGGTAGCTTGACACATTTATGTCTATAAAACATTGAATTTTATTTCAAATAACTCCAACAGGATACATTTAGTATATGAACATGTTGTGATCACACTGTGTTGTTTAAAAAAAAAAAAAAACAGTTTCTGGACTAAATTAATCACATTTTTCTTTTACAGTCAACAGAAGAAAATCGCCAGAATTCAACAACCTGTGTCATCTTCTGGAGGAAGACGTGAGACACCAGATGGAAATTTGTTACTTCTGTTTGTCACTTCAAACTTTTCCTATTAAACGTTATATTTTCTTAAGTGGTGTCCTCGAACATTCAATTTCCTAAACTTATTTTATAATGTGAAGTGTGTATTGTGTTTAAATCCATACTGGAAGTTAAGAGAACTTTCCATTTGCATTTGACCTTTAAAGAATCATAAGATAAAGATTATTAGAATCTGCTCAACTGTTATTACGTTATAAATTATTTGGTTCTAGGATGAAGTCATACAAAAAAAGTCAAAAATTAAAAGTGGCCAAAGTCCTTTGGACAGTTTAAAGTTAAAGAATTCACAGACCATCCATCTACCATCTACCACCCAGCAGCAACTTTACCAGGGAAACTCTGGCAGTTTCAAAGATCACAGTGTGATGTTTTAAATCAACTTTATTTATAAAGCACATTTTAAAAACCACAGGGTCAACCAAAGTGCTGTACAATAACATAAAAGACAAGTTAATTAAAAACTATAAAAAGCATACAAAAATAAATACATATACCAGTCTTACTGCAGGTGTGTTAACATGCCATAAAAGATAAGATCACGTGTTAAAAGCCAAGGAATAAATGTGTGTTTTTAAATAAGATTTAAAAAGTTTTGAGGACTGTCAGCAGCAACTGCTCAGCTGATCTGAGATCGGGGAGGGCAGGAAGGTTGAAGCAGCTCAGATAAATATGGTTTTGCAACTTTATCAAGCACCTTGTGCATAACTAAATAATAAAATATGCTTTAATACATCTTTATTGTAAAAATACTAAATTGGAAAATACATGGGTTTAAAGAAGGCAACAAGGTAGGATTATGAATTGGGTTTAAAGATTACAGCTCATGAGGTACTCATTATAGCATGACATCTCTTTCACAACATTCTGTCAAAGCCTTTATTGTGTTCTTCTTCTAGTGGTGGCTAGTACTGTAGTAAATAGCTTGAGGGAACACTACTGCCACCATGTGGTAAGACGAGTAGGATTCTGGACCCCGCCCACAGAAGGGGTACAAAAAAGCTGTGGAAACAGAACATAGATGTGACCCGACCCGAACTGAGCCGACCTGAGCCGATCCAACCCGAGCCGAGCCGAGCGGTGGAAAAGAGGCATTACTCTGCTGCACCGGACTTTCTCCTCTTAACTGCTCTTCTGATGAACTTCCATTTACTGATCACCTGATGATTTCATTCAATGTTAATCTTAAAATTTCCTCAGATAAACCTCAACGCACTCTTTCCTTCCGTAATATCAAGAATATCAACCATGACACTCTTTTATCTCATATTAATAATACCCTCTCCACTTTCAACTCCTCGAACCCAGATGATCTTGTCACATTATACAACACCAGCCTAACCAACATCCTTAACTCTGTTGCTCCCCTGAAAACCCGGACTGTTTCCTTCTCCAACTCTGCACCCTGGTTCACTCCAGCACTCCGCTCCCTGAAAACCAAAGGTCGGCGGCTAGAGCGTCTTTATAAAAAATCCGGTCTCACAATTCACAAGGAACTTTATGCAAACCACCTCATCCATTACAAGAACAGTATTTCTCAAGCCAAATCCAGCTACTTCTCAGACATCATCAGTTCTAATGTTGGTAATAGACCTTTTACCAGTTGACATCATCACGCAAAGCTTGCCTGAAACGAGCGTTCTGATTGGACGGCAAAAAGCCGCGCCAATTTGAAACCGGATCTCGGGGGTTAGTAGGAAGGAGCCGGGTAGCTTTAATGATGGCGAGTAGTAATTTAGAAGCTTGGTTTCTTAAAATAGTGGACAACAACTGGTCAAAATGCCTGAACATTGTGCCGCGGATCCGAGAGGAGGTGATAGTGAGGCAGCTGTCGCGTGGGGCCATGTAGCCACAGTATGTAAACAAAAACATGACGTTTGAGTCAGTCACACCATGTTTTAAATTTCTCACACTAATACTTCTGATATTTAGACTGGTTTGGTTATTGTAACTGGTTTAACATCTTCTGTTAGCTGCTATAAATAGCACCTTGTCTTCATAAGAGCTGTCATTTTACTGTACAGTATGTAAACAAAAACATGACGTTTGAGTCATTCAATATTCGTCACTATTTGTTTTTTTTTATTACAGTTAACTATGTCTTATAAACAACATTAGACAATTGGTGATGTTGTAATGTGAAAAATAATAACTATCCCAAGCGATACATTTATTAGCTTTCCTGGGAAAATTGATTTATGTTTGATAACGTATTTACTATTACACTTTTGACACTGTTCATACAGCTGACACTGTATGAGACGTAATGTGTGTGAAAATTTTAAATGTATTACCAAAAAGATATTTTGCATGTGAATTCCCTGACACATAATATGGTTGTATATTGTGTTTGTGATTATATTTGCAGGCAAGGAGGTGGCTGCAACCATGTTGCTGCATTGCTTTTTGAGTTGGAGAAACACCAAAGTAGTGGGGTGTTGGAAATACATTCTAAACCAACTTGTACTCAGTTACCTTGTGCCTGGAAGGGACCAGCCCAGAAACGACATGCACCTGCTACTTGGGATGAGTTGCAAGTTTTAAAGTGAGTGTAATCATTGTTCCTGAACAAAATTCATATTAAGCTAATAACACAAATACCCAGAAAGGTGACTTTAGGTGTCCAACTTCACCAACAACTGGAATAACAAAATATCACTTATTATGTCTTATTCCAGTCCAAAAAAACTATTCCACATTATCCAATTGTAGTTTATTCAATTGTGTTAATTGTTGTTAATTGTTTTCTAGTGGCACTAGATAAAAAAATAAAAGCACTAAGAAATAAATTCAACCACATAGTTACGGTTTTAAAAGCTTTCTACAATTCTAAGATCTGGAATAGTTTTTGGACATTTAACAAAAACACTTCAACAAACAGATTTGCTATTATGTGTTTGATATCAACCCTTCATCTTTTTGTCCTTTAAGGCATGACATCCGAGTCGAGAAGTTTTCCAGGAGAACGCTGAACAGCTTGAATTTTGACCCACGACATCCTGATGACCGGAATCAGCCCATGACTGCTGGTCTTCACAAGGACTTGTTGAGCGTGGAGCCATTGTTGCCCCTTTGCAGGTTGTAGTAGTAAACTTTAAAAACCACTAACGCTTATCTGCATGTTCTTTAATTCATTTATTTTGTCTAGTTCAGGAGTCGGCAACCTGCGGCTCTATAGCTTTAACTTTAGCTCTCTTCAACTTTTTCCTTTACAGTATTTCTATTCTTAATTCTTATTTTCAACCATAGTGAAATACATAGGTCTGTATAGTTTCTATTTTTTTATAATTTCGTTAAAAAATTCCCCCACCTCTTTACAATAATCTGATTTTTTTTCATTTGTCTGAAATTGTATGCATATGAATAAAAATTAAAATCCATTACATATTTTTAGCTTTAAAATGTCACCACCTACTGGCATCAAAATTCTCCTCAAAAAAAGTTAAAGTGACCCATGGGCCACCAGCTGGTAACAGCTGTAGCAGGTTGTTGCGGCTCTGGACACATTTAATTGAGTGCATGAAGGTTTAAAAATGGCTCTTTTGATCAGAAACACTGCAGACCCCTGGTCTAGATTTTCAAGCTTCATGTTTATTTCTTTTCAGGTACGCTGTTCCCCTGGCGGCAGTTCCGGACCCTCCAGCAGCAGAAGAGTTAGGTGAAGATCTCGGCCCATTTCCGGTCTCCATCTTCACCATCAGAGAGGCCTGTCAGAAGTACAAAGCATCTTTAAACGTCTCACAAGAACAATCTGATTCAATTGAGGCAGAAACACGCAAACAGTCGTCCTGTGATTTATGGTTCAAACACAGAAAATTTCGTTTGACTTCATCAGTTATGCACAGAGTTTTTGTCATGCGGCCATCTACAAACCCAAAAAAATTTCTGGCACAAAAGCTGTACTGCTCTGAAAGACTGCAAACAAAAGAAATGAAGCTTGGGATTGAGCGAGAAGAAGCAGCGGCACAAAGGTACAAGTTGAGTAGAGATCTTAAGGAGAATGAAGACATTACCTTGCTCCGTTCCGGCTTGCGTGTCTCCACTAAGCATGGATTCCTGGCAGCCTCCACTGACCGGCTGGCCATCGACAGGTCTGGCACAGTCCGTCTGTTGGAAATAAAAAATCCAGCAAACTGTTGGGATGCTACAAACATGGATGACATATGCAAAAAACAGTCATGTCTGCAGATTGACACAAATACCTCAAGCATCACACTGAATAGAAAACATGCTTACTACACTCAGGTTCAATCCCAGTTGTACTGTTACGAATTACCAGAGTGTGATTTTGTGTTGTGCACAAAATCATTCCTGCATGTAGAAACAGTGAAGGCAGACTTTTCTTTCATGCAGAAGCTGCTACACAAAGCAGAAGGTTTTTTTGATAACATCTTTCTGCCAGAAACTGTGTTCCCTAGAGTGAAACACAACCTGGATCCAATTGATATAAGAACATGTTGAAGTGGGGTTTTTTTTTTTGGTGATTTGTAGCAATGGCAGTTTGTGGTGCTATTTTTGTGCTAGGTGAATATTTATAATGATTTTTGCTTTTTTTTATTGTTTTATTTTTTTTACAGCGTTCCAAAAAATGTTGCAGTTCTGCGCTTGTAGCACAATGTTATGCTTGTGGTTTCATGAAATGTTGGTGGGTAGTGTATTTGTGTCGTTTCTGGGGAGAAAAGTTATGCTGCTGTGTTTGCACAATGTCAACGTTCTAACTACATTGGATGTTCTAGTA
>JBBPBX010026076.1:20938-38381 GCA_038048925.1 Garcialebias charrua
GATGTTTGTTACATAGTATTTGACGCTGTTTTTTCATAATGTGAAGATGCAACAAAAACATTTCTCATTATCCTACAACTCAATGTTTCTGGAGAAATTGTGAAGTCCCCCGTGATGTTTTTGCACAATGGTACTTTAATATGATGTTTACAGCTACTGATGAAAGACAGCTGAAGATTGTATGTTACACCGATGTTTCGAACATATTTATTTTGTAATAAAAGAAACTGTGCCTTTCTGAAATGGCTGCATTTATATGTGAAGTATACCCAACAAACTTTGAACACTTTCTGTGTTTTGCATCGAAAAAAAGTTAATGTCCAAAGCTCGTAATGAAAAGAGCAAAACCGTTACCTTGCAGATGGGTGCTTGAAACAGAGTCAAGTAAGCACAGGTGTGTACGATGTCCTCCAGAATAGGGTGCAGTGTTAGTGGCATGGTCCCATCCAGAAGATGGAAAGATTTTATCCGGCCAATCAGTCGCTCAACATGAATGCGCACTTCAGCGATTTGTCTGGTCTGCTCCACCTGTAAAATAGATGAAGAACAGTTTCTGGCAGATTAGAACACAAATATGAAGAGCTCAAAACGCAATATTCTTTATTAGTTATACCCTGATGCATGCTCAATAATCCAGGTAGAAAAATCTAAAAAAGCTAAGTCTGTTAATGTCCAGAGGACCAGACTTAGCTTTTTTAGACTTTATTAGTTATGTTAAAGGTTCAGTATGTAGTTTCTGGAACACGCTGGAACACATGACAGAATCCTGCCAGGCTTCTTAGCTTCTGTGTGGCATTATTTATTTTGACGTGGTCAGGCCTGGATTCGTTCAGAAAAGCGGCCCGGACATTTTTGGGTGATGCCAGCCAACAATCATTATTTATATAAGTCACAGACAGAAACCTGTCAGTTACACGCTGGCGGAAACACCTATATTTACCAACATATTTTTACTTACCACTTAGTGCTTAGGACACAACACTCCTTGTACAATGCATACCTCATCCTCAGTGAACTGCTTGTTCCCTGGATGTAGAAATGGTGGCAGGTTCAGACTAGCTCCCCTTTTTTCCCATTAATACTTAACATACAGTATTTTTTTTAATCTACATTGATTGGATTTGATCCATTTTAAGGATTTTTCCCAATTAATTTGATCTGATTTCACTCTATCGGTATATGTTTGATGACAGGATCATTGCTCCTTTTTTTATGTGACAGCATGTCATGTCACAGATGCTCTCAGCAAAACTCTGCAAATAACTTACAGATAGGGTACAGAGAAATGGCCGAAATGTTTTAAAAGATACAGTGCTGTCAGACCTCTATTAATGTTTAATGTAATCCTCAACTAATAACGAATGTTAATAAAACATGTTTGTGTTGTGGAAACTACTATATTATTTCAACCCAGAAAGAGTTCAAATGATGACAGCTAACAGTGCAGTGGTCTGTTCATTTTTAGACAACTGTATGTTTGATGAAATTTTACTCACCTGTTATTTCTTCAGGGAGGTTGAAGGAAGACTCTCCTTGCATGTCGCAGGTTGAAACTTCAACACAGCTAGTGGACTGAGGAACAGCGAGGCCTAGTAGTTCTAGTTTTTCGGTATGAGTTGTAGAACTAGCTAGCTCATCAACTGTCCAGTAGCATGTTGTTTTGCTGCGGGAGGTTGTTCTCTGTTTTGTGGGTTTCCCATGTCCAAGATGTAAAGTTGGAACGTAATCCACGGAGTTTGGATCATTAATGGATATGCCAGATAAAAAATGGCGATTACACACTTTGCTGTTTTGAGTCGGTGTGAAGTCCTCCCGGCGAAGCGCGTGAAGCCACATCTTCCTTCTTTTAGTCGCTTTACTCGACTTTCCAAGAGGGACTTGGTAAAACGAACAAGTCTCACCTTTTTCTTTTTCTCGTTTACGTTGCCTCGAACAATTATAAACACAACAGAAGTCCTTTTTCCCCATCGCAAACGAAGGCAGTACAGTATTGATAACACCAGAGTAACTCCCTGCGCTTACCCCAGACTTCCGGTAAATTCTGGAAAAATACGAGTGCGCATGCGCGATGACGTCAACTGGTAAAAGGTCTATTTCTCTCTCCTTTTCGTGCTACGGTTACCTGTGTCTCCTCCGTGACCTGCAGTTCTGGATACCATTGCCTCCTGGATCTCCTTGCCCTCCAGTCACTTGCCTGGACTCCTTTCCTGAGACTACGGACCAACACCATCTCCCCTCCACCTACAAACCTGTAAGAGAACAAATTATTGGATGATCACTAAAATATTCGTTGGCCCTGTGGATACCACCTGACGCCTCTCCTGTTCCAGGGTTCCAGTAGAGAATCTCTTGTCGTCCTTTTCACTGTAAATAATAAACACAGTTTACATTTTTACCCCTTTGGAGGCTTGTTTGCCTCGGTCTCATGCTCTGTGGGTCTCCTGAGTTATGACAGAAATGCAGGAACCAAATCCAATAATTCTCTGTCGGGTCATCTGGACAGTTTCTTTTTTATAGAAACGTTTCACCCTCCATCTGGAGGGCATCATCAGTCAGAGGAGTTCCAGTAAACTTTCCCCATCAAGCAGTAAACTCCTTAAGTGGACCAACCAGTTTGCTCGAGTCAAGATGGTTTCTGGAGGCCGTCCTGTCCCTCAACATATCCTCCAAGGCAGGCAGCCACAGCCAAAGTGGTTCAAGGCAAGAAAGGAGTTTACTGCTTGGTGGGAAAAAAGTTTGCTGAAACTCCTCTGACTGATGATGCCCTCCGGATGAAGGGTGAAACGTTTCTATAAAAAAGAAACTGTCTACATGACCTGACTGAGAATTATTGGAAATGTCTGTAGTATTTATTTTCTTAATATTTGATAATTATCTACATTAAAGGTGCAGTCTGCAGTTTTTGTAGAATACAGCACTTAGAAACATTTTCCACAGGGAAAGCATTCTGGTCCCTCCCCCTCAGAGCCATATATGGCTCTGCTCCCCCTTGCTCTCGCTGAAATTCAGCTCTGCCTTCTTAGCTCTGCCTCCACTACATGTCCTGTCGCAGCCGCTGCGAAGTTCTGTGATTATGTTAATAAAATGTTCTAAAAAAATTAAATAAAAACATGGAGCGTTGGTCCAGCACACCAGAACACCATGAAATCTGCAGAGCCTCGCGCAGCCACGTTGAACCCGAGTTTAATTCGCTCATGACAAATTCATTCATTTCCTCATTTCAGTCATGGAGTCAGCGGAGGAGGAAGCGATCACTTGACTTTTGGCAAAAAAACTAAAGTCCAGATCAGGGATGAAGAAGGGGAATTTAATACATTTGTGTCACATACAAAACAGTTTTGCATCGCTTTGCAATCCTTTGAACGAGAACGTGCGCGGCCGCTGGGGCTGGGACAGGCGGGGGCGTGGGTTAGGAGCGTGAGAAGTGAGAAGCTCTGTTTTTATTGGCTGGTTAAAAACTCTGTTTTTATTGGCTGGTTAAAAACTCTGTTTTTATTGGCTGGTTAATGGCGGGTCACTGTGGGTTTTTAGAAATGCTTTTAGTAACACCTGGAGAAGCAAGGGGACTATAGTTTTTTTCAGAGATTACTTGTCTAACATCAGTCTGTCAGGAGATAGTGGCAGAGTGAAGAAATATGTTAAAAATACATTTTTAGAAAACTTGCAGACTGTACTACAGAAACTGCAGACTGCACCTTTAATGTATTTCCTTAAAGGCCATAATACTGTTGGATGGAATTCTTTGTTATGTAGTCCCTGGTTAAAAACCAGGCACTTAAAGTTTTGAATATTTACAACTGTTGGTATTATGTATATAAAAAATATAAGTGAGAGAATTGTATTGTTTTTGTAAAAGGATGATCCGAGTGATTATATACAAGCAGGAAGTAATTTCCTTTGTAATTAACGGGAGGAAAAGGGGGAAAGTAGAAAGCCTCAGTGTTTCTGAAGGCAACTTGTGTGTTTACATAAGTGTATTCTTGTTTGACCAATTACAAACCGGATTCCAAAAAAGTTGGGACATTAAAAAGATTGTGAATAAAAACTGAATGCAATGATGTGGAGATGGCAAATGTCAATATTTTATTCGTAATAGAACATAGTTGACAGATCAAAAGTTTAATCTGAGTAAATGTAAAATTTTAAAAGAAAAATATGTTGATTCAAAATTTCAGTGTCAACAAATCCCAAAAAAGTTGGGACAAGTAGCAATAATTGGCTGGAAAAAGGAAATTGAGCAGATAACCAACAGCTTGAAGACCAATTAACACTACAGTAATTAGGTCAATTGACAACATGATTGGGTATAAAAAGAGCTTTTCAGAGTGTCTGTGTCTCTCAGAAGCCAAGATGGTAAGAGGATCACCAATTCTACCATTGTTAAGCAGAAAGATAGTGCAGCTATGCCAGAATGGTGTTACCCAGCGTAAAATAACAAAGACTTTTAAGTTATCATCAACCGTGCATAACATCATCAAAAGATTCAGAGAATCTGGAACAATCGCTGTGCGTAAGGGTCAAGGCCGTAAAACTCTACTGGATGCTCGTGATCTCCGGGCCCTTAAACGTCACTGCACCTCAAACAGGAATGCCACTGTCAAGGAAATAACAGAATGGGCTCAGGAATACTTCCAGAAAGCATTGTCAGTGAACACAATCCACCGTGCCATCCGCCGTTGCAGCTGAAACTCTACAGTGCAAAGAGGAAGCCATTTCTAAGCAAGCTCAGACGTTTGCACCGGGCCAGACCATAGACATTGCACGGTATAACAAAATATCCTTCAACATTTAACACAACTGCCATCCAATGACCCAGATCATCAACTTTGGAAGCAACAACTTTTCCAGGACATCTGTTAAAACAAATAGCAGCACCTCCAGAACGATTTGATCCATGGCTGAAAAGAATCTTCTCTCCCCACTGGTTTGACCACCAGGTGGCGTCAACGTAACATGAGTGGGTTTCATGCAGAAACGTGCAGTGTACCCTTTGTCCTTTACAGAATAAAAATAAAGCTTTTCTCTTCACATTGTCCCTGAGACCTCTTGCATTTAAAGAAGTAAAAGACAGATTTCTTTTAAGCATTCGTGCTGTTTAAAGAATGGATTACAATTTTTTTTTTATCAAAACACAAACTAAAACACAAATTATTTTAAAGAGTCTTTTTTTTTTGTAGAAAAAGAACAGATTGAGTGTACGTCCCTCTATTAAAAAAAAACAAATAGAAAATTATCACACCCTTGTTTTTAAACTTATTTACAGTAAACATCTTTATAAAATCACACACTAGCTCAGGCTCCTTCCCCACCAGAGAGGTGACATTCCATGTCCCAATGGCCAGCTTCTGTAGCCGAGGATCAGACCGCCAGGGTCCCCGCCCTCGGCCACCACCCATCTCACATTGCACCCGACCCCTTTGGCCCCTCCCACAGGTGGTGAGCCCATGGGAAGGGGGACCCACGTCTCCTCTTCGGGCTGTGCCCGGCCGGGCTCCATGGGTAAAAGCCCGGCCACCAGGCGCTCGCCAGCGTGCCCCACCTCCGGGCCTGGCTCCAGAGTGGGGCCCCGGTGACCCGCGTCCGGGCGAGGGAAAACTTAGTCCACCCTATGATGAGTACAATTAATGGACTAAGTTTTCCCTCGCCCGGACGCGGGTCACCGGGGCCCCACTCTGGAGCCAGGCCCGGAGGTGGGGCACGCTGGCGAGCGCCTGGTGGCCGGGCTTTTACCCATGGAGCCCGGCCGGGCACAGCCCGAAGAGGAGACGTGGGTCCCCCTTCCCATGGGCTCACCACCTGTGGGAGGGGCCAAAGGGGTCGGGTGCAATGTGAGATGGGTGGTGGCCGAGGGCGGGGACCCTGGCGGTCTGATCCTCGGCTACAGAAGCTGGCCATTGGGACATGGAATGTCACCTCTCTGGTGGGGAAGGAGCCTGAGCTAGTGTGTGAGGTTGAGAGGTTCCGACTAGAAATAGTCGGACTCACCTCAACGCATGGCTCTGGCTCTGGAACCAGTTTCCTTGAGAGGGGTTGGACACTCTTCCACTCTGGAGTTGCCCCTGGTGAGAGGCGCCGAGCAGGAGTGGGCATACTGGTTGCCCCCCATCTTGGTGCCTGTACGTTGGGGTTCACCCCGGTGAACGAGAGGGTAGCCTCCCTTCGCCTACGTGTGGGGGGACGGGCTCTGACTGTTGTTTGTGCCTATGCACCAAACGGCAGCTCAGACTACCCACCCTTTTTGGAGTCCTTGGAGGGGGTATTGGAGAGTGCGCCTCCTGGGGACTCCCTTGTTCTACTGGGGGACTTCAACGCTCACGTGGGCAATGACAGTGAGACCTGGAGGGGTGTGGTTGGGAGGAACGGCCCCCCTGATCTGAACCAGAGTGGTGTTCTGTTATTGGACTTCTGTGCTCGTCATGGATTGTCCATAACGAACACCATGTTTAAGCATAAGGGTGTCCATATGTGCTCTTGGCACCAGGACACCCTAGGTCGCAGTTCGATGATCGACTTTGTTGTCGTCTCATCTGATCTGCGGCCGCATGTCTTGGACACTCGGGTGAGGAGAGGGGCGGAGCTGTCAACTGACCACTACCTGGTGGTGAGTTGGCTCCGATGGTGGGGGAGGATGCCGGTCAGACCTGGCAGACCCAAACGTATTGTGAGGGTCTGCTGGGAACGTCTGGCAGAGTCTCCCGTAAGACGGAGCTTTAACTCCCACCTCCGGGAGAGCTTTGAACACGTTCCAAGGGAGGCGGGGGACATGGAGTCCGAGTGGGCCGTGTTCCGCGCCTCTATTGTCGAGGCAGCTTATCGGAGCTGTGGCCGCAAGGTTGTTGGTGCCTGTCGTGGTGGCAACCCTCGAACCCGGTGGTGGACACCGGCAGTGAGGGATGCTGTCAGGCTGAAGAAGGAGTCCTATTGGGCCTTTTTGGCTTGTGGGACCCCGGAAGCAGCTGATAGGTACCGGCAGTCCAAGCGGCATGCGGCTCGGGTGGTTGCTGAGGCAAAAACTCGGGCGTGGGAGGAGTTCGGAGAGGCCATGGAGAATGACTTCCGTACGGCTTCGAGGCGATTCTGGTCCACCATCCGGCGTCTCAGGGGGGGAAAGAGGTACGAGACCAACACCATTTATGGTGGAGGTGGCGTGCTACTGACCTCAACTCGGGATGTTGTGAGTCGGTGGGCGGAATACTTCGAAGACCTCCTCAATCCTACTGGCACGTCTTCCACTGAGGAAGCAGAGCCTGGGGACTTTGGGTCGGGTTCTCCGATCTCTGGTGCTGAGGTCGCCGAGGTGGTTAAAAAGCTCCGCGGTGGCAAGGCTCCGGGGGTGGATGAGATTCGCCCGGAGTTCCTTAGGGCTCTGGATGTTGTAGGGTTGTGTTGGCTTACGCGACTCTGCAATATCGCGTGGACATCGGGGGCAGTTCCCTTGGATTGGCAGACTGGGGTGGTGGTTCCCCTATTTAAAAAGGGGGACCGTAGGGTGTGTTCCAACTATAGGGGGATCACACTCTTAAGCCTCCCTGGTAAGGTCTATTCAGGGGTTCTGGAGAGGAGGGTCCGTCGGATAGTCGAACCTCGGATTCAGGAGGAGCAGTGTGGTTTTCGTCCTGGTCGTGGAACACTGGACCAGCTCTACACCCTCAGCAGGGTCCTGGAGGGTGCGTGGGAGTTTGCCCAACCAGTTTACATGTGCTTTGTGGACTTGGAGAAGGCATTCGACCGCGTCCCTCGGGGGGTTCTGTGGGGGGTACTCCGGGAGTATGGGGTACCAGGCCCTTTGATAAGGGCTGTTAGGTCCCTGTACGACCGGTGTCAGAGCTTGGTCCGCATTGCCGGCAGTAAGTCAGGCTCGTTTCCGGTGAGAGTTGGACTCCGCCAAGGTTGCCCTTTGTCACCGATTCTGTTCATAACTTTTATGGACAGAATTTCTAGGCGCAGCCAAGGTGTTGAGAGGATCCGTTTTGGTGACCTTAGAATCGCTTCTCTGTTTTTTGCAGATGATGTGGTCCTACTGGCTTCATCAGTTCGTGATTTACAACTTTCACTGGAGCGGTTTGCAGCCGAGTGTGATGCGGCCGGGATGAGGATCAGTTCCTCCAAATCCGAGGCCATGGTCTTGAGCCGGAAAAGGGTAGCATGCCCTCTCCGGGTCGGGGAGGAGGTCCTGCCCCAAGTGGAGGAGTTTAAGTATCTCGGGATCTTGTTCACGAATGAGGGAAAACTGGAGCGTGAGATCGATAGGCGGATAGGTGCAGCGTCCGCAGTGAAGCGGGCGCTGTACCGGTCTGTCGTGGTGAAGAGAGAGCTGAGTCAAAAGGCAAAGCTCTCAATTTACCGATCGATCTACGTTCCCACCCTCATCTATGGTCATGAGCTTTGGGTTATGACCGAAAGAACAAGATCTCGGATACAAGCGGCTGAAATGAGTTTTCTCCGCAGGGTGGCTGGACTCTCCCTTAGAGATAGGGTGAGAAGCTCAGTCATCCGGGAGGGACTCGGAGTAGAGCCGCTGCTTCTCCACATCGAGAGGAGCCAGTTGAGGTGGCTCGGGCATCTGGTTAGGATGCCTCCTGGACGCCTCCCTGGTGAGGTGTTCCGGGCATGTCCCACCGGGAGGAGACCCAGAGGAAGACCCAGGACGCGCTGGAGGGACTATGTTTCTCGGCTGGCCTGGGAACGCCTTGGGATTCCCCCGGAGGAGCTGCTCCAAGTGGCTGGGGAGAGGGAAGTCTGGGCCTCCCTACTTAGGCTGCTACCCCCGCGACCCGACCCCGGATAAGCGGAAGAAGATGGATGGATGGATGGATGGATCTTTATAAAATACCTTCATTTTAGTCCTTTGCATAAACGCGCCGGCCGTTTATATATCCAAACGGGCCGCGGTAGTAAGCCCTGCCTTCCTCGCCTGCAGGATCTGGGGGCCAAACTTTCTCTCCTCTCGGTCTTCTTTTGTCGAATCCTCCATGAAATGAACGCCTGCTGAATCGCAGATCTCAGACTTTTTTGTCATTTTCCATATTCCATCTCTGTGCTGCCGCTTGGTGAACTGTGCCATGATTTGTCGAGATTGATTGTCGTCCTTTTTCCCCATCCGATGAACCATGTCAACGTAGTCATCCATCTTCTTGGCCCAGTCTGGAGCCACTTTCTCCAGGAGTTTCACCACATCCTGCCGAGTGTCCTCTCCCATCGTCTCCTTCATCCCTCTGATCCGCAGGTTCCA
Source organism: Garcialebias charrua (assembly GCA_038048925.1). NCBI lineage: Eukaryota > Metazoa > Chordata > Actinopteri > Cyprinodontiformes > Rivulidae > Garcialebias > Garcialebias charrua. The sequence goes on from JBBPBX010026076.1 coordinate 30,171, forward strand.
TCTTCGTTTGAAGCGGTCTTGTTCTTTGGCATTAGTTTTGAGTTCAGTCACCTCTTTGCGTAAACTGAACACCTCTGACTCCATCATTGCCACTTTCTCCTTACAGTCTTTCACTTCAGCTGCATTAAATTCTAGGGATTTAGCGAGGTTGTTGATCATTACCGTGTTCTCGGTCAGCCTTTTGTTCATGTCCGCCATCTTTTCCTCCTGGGCTTCAAACCTCAGGAGGAGAGTTTGCATGGTTTCAAACAAATCTTCCAATGATATGTTTTGTTTTGTTATTTTTCGAGCATGAGCACCTTTGGAAGGTGATTGAAACAGATCTGCTGTGGCATCCTCTAGAACACGTTTTCCTCCAGCTCTTTCAGTCTCCATCTCAACAGCATAATCATGCTCCTTTGCAGCTGAAGTTTTACCTTTTTTGGAGTCATCCTTTTTTTGTCGGGGCCTTCTCTTGCCTTCTTTGTTCCGTCTGCATGGTTCTACTTGTAAGAGACATGCTTTGTATGGGCGGCCGTGGCGTAGTGGTAATGGCAGTCATCCCCCGATCGGAAGGTTGGAGGTTTGAATCCCGGTTCCCCTGTGCACACCATGTGTCGTTGTGTCCCTGGGCAAGACACTTAACCCCGAGTTGCTCCCGGTAGGACTGGAAAGGCGCCTTGCATGGCAGTCTGCCGCTACCGGTGTATGAATGCGTGTATAAATGGGTGGATGGTTGGTATTGTAAAGCGCTTTGGGGCTCCTCACAGGGGGCTGGAAAGCGCTATATAAATAAGCTCCATTTACCATTTTACCATTTGTAAGGGTGATGGCTGGTCAAAAGACCGAAGTTAAAGGTTCGAATCACACTCGATCTGAACGACACATCTGCTCAGTTCGCCATCTTGCCGGAACTCGTGTGCTGTTATAGTTTGTGAGTTTCCTGTTGTTAAGCTCAACAGTGTCTTCATTGGCTTTAACTCACACAATGTTAAGAGTAAGACAGCAGTCACAGAATGTGATGAAACACAAGTGCTCTTTGAAGCTGGATCGGAAACATCAGCAGGTTGGATCCGATATCCGATGTAACGTCCGCGGAGACTCAATAACCACACCGTGTCGCTTTATTGCACCAAACTTTACTGAGCCAAAACACACCCCACCCTCACATTTACACATGACGTAAAGCATCTCTTAAAGGCACAGTAACATGTCACAAACAGTGCACAACATTACAGGCCCAACAAACACACCGAACACTGATTTCTGAACACAACATTTCCCCCCCTTCACCCCCTTGAAAACATAATACTTTGCAAAGATTAACAGATTAAACTGGGCTCAATAAAACACAGATTAACAGATCTTCAGTAACACAATCACCCTGTCACATAGTCCCCAAGCCAGACAGGCGGGACCCTCAGTCTCTGGGGCCGTGCTGGCTGTTGAGTGGAGTCGGGTAAAACTGGTGGAGTATCCCTCACCCGATAGGTCATTGGCCTAGGCTGCCAACCCACTGCCGTTGCTGGGGCCAGCGGTGATGCAGATGCTGGTGGGGCGATGACCCTGTGCAGACGATTTGCGTGCCAACGACTCCCATTCTCTAGTCTGTATTTGGCCGGCCCCAATTGCTTAATCACCCGCAATGGCTCTGACCAGAATGATTTCAGTTTATTTCTCCGATGAAGCCGTTTGATCCTGACCCAATCCCCTGCAGCCAGTGAGGGGGTCCGCACTCGGTGCGTGGCATCAAACCTCTCTTTCATCCGGGCCTGTGAACCCTTCACCTGAGCTCTGGCTTTCTGGATCTCTGGGCTCCCATGTGCAGGGGCTGGCTCGGCTCTCAGACAGTCCAGGGGTTGCTTCAGTTCGCGGCCGATCATTAACATCGCCGGTGAAACTCCTGTGGTGGAATGCTTGGATGCCCGGATGGTCAGTGTTTCATTCTGTTCTGTATTCTGTAAAATAACCTTTTGATAATACAAATACATTCAAAATTATCAAATTAAAAATTATCAAAAAATTTCTCAATTTTTTTTTTTCCCCCCAGTGCAACAGAAGCCCACAAACAAACATAGAACGTGGTTAAACTTTATGTGAGAATACTATGTAGTATAGTCCCTCAAATAGGCTGGCCTCTTAACCAGACGACCAGACCTTGTAGTGACAGTGTCCTGATCACCACCCTGATGACCACGTTCATCAGCAACCACAGTTTGTGCGTTTGTCCCTGGTTGTTCTAATGTTGAGGTTGGGCAATAGTTGTGCCTGAGGTGGCGACGATTTCTTCTTAGGACACCACCAGACTCCAGCTCCACCTCATAAGATCTGGGACTCACTGGTCTAATCACTTTTGCTGATCTCCAGGTTTTATAAGGCTCAAATGGTTGAACTCGAACACTGTCCCCTGCTCCGAAACAGTCTAAATCTTTTGCTGTGCGGTTGTAGTATTTCTCCTGTCTTTGTCGGTTATTAATTAGTCCCTGTTTGTTGTTCGACACTTTAGGCTCCAACAGTGTCTCTTTCGTAGGAAGAAGGGTTCGGGTCCTCCTACTGAGAAGTCTCTGTGCTGGACTTGAGGTGAGACCTTGGCTCGGTGTGTTGCGATGGTCCAAAAGAGCCAAGTATGGATCCTGTCCAGCTGTTGCAGCTTTCTGCATGAGGCGTTTTGCTGTTTTGACAGCTGACTCTGCTTTACCATTGCTTTGTGGGTATCCAGGTGAAGATGTTCTATGTTGGAATTCCCACTTTTGACTGAACTTTTTAAACTCATGTGATGAGTATTGAGGTCCATTATCTGAGATAAGCACATCTGGAATCCCCTGACGAGCAAAATGTGCTTTCAGTTTGTGGATCACTGTGTTACTTTTGGTGTCTGGTAGATAGTCAACCTCCCAAAAATTTGAATAATAGTCCACAGTAATCAGGTAGTCCTTATTGTGCCATGAAAACAGATCCGTTCCCACCTTGGCCCAAGGCCTGTAGACAATGTCGTGTGGATGTAAAGTCTCTTTTTGTTGTTTGGGGTCCACTGACCTGCAGATGTCACATTTGGAGATAAATGTCTTTATCTGTTCATTCATCCCTGGCCAGTACACACACTCACGTGCTCGTCTGAGGCAGCCCTCCACTCCCAGGTGTGATGAGTGTATACGACGGGTTAGGTCAGCTCGTAGTGCATCAGGAACTACTGCTCTTTCCCCCTTGAAGACTATTCCATCCTGAAAGCTCAGCTCGTCCTGAAAAGCGAAATAATGTTGAATGTGTAGCTGCACATCTCTTTTGTACTTTGGCCATTGTAGTGATATAGGCCTCTGTCTTGACCTTCAAGTACACCTCTCCACATCTCTCTGAAAAGTGTTACACCTTCTTGAAGCCCTCAAGGAGACAGATGGACACTTATATATTTTTACAATTATTATGAATTAATGGACACTAATTAATCAGATTGAACTTTCTCTTTAATGTGTGTTAATTCAGAATTGATCAAACAGTATTTTTTGTCATTTCAATGATGATTTTACTAAACTGGTATATTTTAAATATGACAAAGTTAAGAGAACATCTCAGAATGATCATGCTTTGAACTGTCTGCTCTAGGCAGAATAAGTGTCGAAAGTTGAAGGAACAATCCTTCGTATTTGTTTGAACTGTTTTTGTTTCGAAGGAAAAGTGCTAGACATAGCTTGCTTTCGGTCTCCCGTCCTTTCTAAAACAATGAATCTGTTCTCAAAACAAAGTACTGACTTGTTCACATGCACCTGTATACTCTGACGTTGTGTTCTGTGTATTGTCTACCCTATCATCTGTCACTCAAACTCACTCACTTGCAAAGTCAACCAATCAGCAGGAAGTATGTGACTAAGTCACACCCCCTTCTTAAAGGGCACTTCCTGCATTTTGGAAGTTAGTGTTTCGAGGAGAACGAACGGTCAACCTGCTCTCTCCTCTGGAAAAGCTGGAGACGGCCCGGTCATTGTGCCAACTCGACCCACGTCTCAGCTGAGAGTCGCGGCAAAGCCTTGCTGTGCCTCAACACTCATTTCTGAAGAATTTGTTTTCTAAAGTTTTATTTTGAAAGTTCAACCAGTGCGATTGGAGTCTGTTCCTGCCGGTGAACGCGTGCTCCCGCTCGTCTGACCCAGTCATACACGCTCGAAGTCATCTGGACGCTCACTGGACCACACAGTCCGTTAGTGTCCACAAACTTCTCAGTCCTCACCTCGCAAGACGTCTCGTCACCAGGTAAAGAGGCTTTGCTTGTATGCTGCACGTGTCGGAAGTACAGCTAAGATCCGTATGGGAAAGCTTGCCACCCTGGTTGGTTCAAAGTAAACAACTTTGGTTAACTTAGCTCCAGAACTCCTTCCTCCTATTTCTTATTTTTCATAAGCTATTTAATCTGTCAAGTAAATGTGCCAACAGTTAAGTTCCTAATTGTCTGTTTGTTTTAATTTGAATTCTTGTCAACGTAGTTATTAAATCAGAGCTAATATCGATACAAATGTTTAATGTAATTCTTGTGATAGTTTCAATAAAAGGTCTATTTTTTGGTAGACCAATATAAGTTGAGTTTCCTGTGTGAAATTACATTTCTTGTCTAATCACAGTAAAAACAATTTAGTATCGGAAAAAGGAAGAACTCGCGCATTTGGTGGCAGTTTGTGCAAGATTAAAATCTGCTAAACTGCGCATCCAATAATGGTGGCTCAGTAAGTGTTTAAATACCTTACAAGCATCATTATTCTATTACAATTGGTGGCCTCGTCCGAGTTCCTAGAACGATTATTAAGTTGTTTTGTGTAGCATTATTGTTGCGGTGTTGTTGGCTTAGTTTTGCATCCTGGTTTTGGGCTTATAAGAATAGTTTTGGCTGGTGAGTGTCCGGGAGTTGCTAATCGTGGCATTGTCTGGATTATTTTCCCGTTAGAATTATTTTTTCTTTCACATTCCGACGTATGTTTTGGAGCTGCGGATGAATGAGTGTTTGTTTTTGTGAGACGTTTCATTACGTGTCGCGAGGCTGCATGCATTGTTCATTTTGTGACCGCCGTGTCACCACTGCTTCATTTTATTACATCTGCGGTTTGCTGTTGAAGGTCTGTTTCACACATTTGCTGCTCCATTTTTACCTAATCTGTTGCAACGTGTTGTTAGCCGAGGTTCGGGAAAAACCCACTTCGCTTTGGACCGGACTGTGTTCCGGTTCCGTTTGACGTAATGTCCGTGGTTGTACACAGTTAGAGTGCTGCCTCCCCTGGGGGCGTGAGAGCTAGCTTGGTTGTGTTTTAGCTCATTGACAGTATTTTCTGCGGTGTAAAAATACGTTTATTTTGTGGAAGAGAGTCCAGTACTTTGGATCGAGCTAATGCTAAACGGTACCGACAAGATGGCTGCTTAAAACGCTGTGATTGGTCCATTGTGTGTCGCGTTCAAGAACGTTGGTTTCTGTAGACTCTGATTGTCAGATTCATTTTTGTACACATTTGTGACGGTTTATCTGTGTTGTTTGAGTTCTATGCACGTGATATCGTCGAAGACTGGCTTAACCGCGGTGTTTTGCGATATTTATGACTGTTTTAGAACGTTGAAAAGTCCGTTCCTCGCTAGAGTTCAAAAGACCGCAGGTCCGTGAACGCACCGCTCGAACGGCACGTCGCGCGTGGGCGGCGTTAGGTTTGGAAGACACAATTTCCCATGAACACTTGGGTTTTAGAACTACAGTTCTGTCTTCGCTGTGATTGGTCGATTACGCTGTAAGTGTTGGCGCTTGCGCAGTGGGTGAAGCCCGCTCCTCGTCAACTTTCACTTCACAGCTTGTCCCAGACGAGTTTCCGTGCTTGTTTGTCCATTACTGTCATTAAAAAGACTGTTTAAACGCGGTGTTTTTGAGATTTTAATGGGTGGATTGAGCCGGTTGCTCTGAAAACTGCCGATCGCCATGTGACCAGGTCACGTGACACCGATTTTGCCGGTTTTATGAGGACCGACCTTATTTCTTTTGAACGCAGTTTAAAAGGTTCACAGTTCAACCGTTTTGCTCACATGATTTCGTTTTTGTGAGCCTGGGGCTCTGAAGCTGTACCACGTAACGCTTTGGGTCTGTCTGCTTGATGCTTTTCATCCGTGTTAGATGTCTGTGGGCTAAAAAACTGCAGCTTCGCTCGCTGGTGATAACAGCGCCTCTATAGCGGTCAGATAGAGAAATTACAGTCGCTGTGATACACTCACTTCCAGCGCTGTGCCCCCTGCTGGTTACTAGAGAAGACGTAGTCTTCCTGTAATGTGTACATGTTGAATGTTCCTGTTTTAAACGGGTAACATTTTGAAATATTGTCCTCACAGCACACTTTTCATTTGATTTTCACATATAATCAAATGTTGATGGCAGAACAGTTACACAGATTTAATACAGACATGTCTGTTGTTGATAAAATTTGACACCTTTCTCATCAATTCTGTGCACAACTAGCTCTCTGTCCCTGTTTTGTTTTAATCTGCAAGGTTAAAATAACACACATGAGGCGTCCTTTGTTTTGATTTTCACAAAAATCTCACAACGACAGCCGTTTTTGTTTGGCCTTGTCACAGGTCGACAAATTAATAATCATCATTGATTTTTATTTCATTTATCATCTTGGATGTTTTCTGAGCAGCTCATACACTTTGCATATTTGCAAGCTGCGAAATGAGACCCGCTTTACTTGATTTTTCACAGAAAATCAGTACAAGGATGGACGTTCAAACAGGTGAACCACCTGAGGGGGCCTCTTGCTCTGTTTATCCTAGATGGATGGATGGGGGCCTTGGGATTCCTGCCCGTGCTTCCCGCAAAGTGGGGGAATCTGCCTCTTCGTATGCTAATTACTTAGCTGCTAGGAACGTCCGTCAGGATAAGTGGGAAAGTCCCCTGTCATTCTACGACAGGCTAATCTCGGTCTACTCCGGGGGCAAAACTATCCCTGGTTTAGAGGAAAATGTGGAGTTTAAACGTCTTTTCATTATGAATCTTATGCCTTTTCAAATGAAATGTATTCATTTTCTGGTTGATTGCAAAAAAGATTCTATGGATGTGATAAGACAATATGCTGCGTCAGTTTTTGAGGCCGAAATACAACCTAGGATACCATCAGAGGTTTGTACAGGTCAAAAGGTCACATCCCACTCGCAGACATTAGAAGAGGTTCCCTCTACTTCAAAGTGCGAGAGGACACAGGTTTTTCATGATAACAAACAACAGATCAGTTCCAGCTGGAACAGTGGCTCTGGTCGGTTCACGGGGAGTTCTGAACCCCCTGTCCCTCAGATTGAAAACCTTGAGATGAGCAGTGAACCACACGAGGCAGGTGTTCGCTCTCTAGATGAACCTAGATGGTTCGGATCGAACCAACAGAGTTCTCTCATGGATCTCACAATGGGTGAGATTCGAAGGCGGTTGCATGGACACTGTGAACCATTGAAAAATGGTCTGTCCCGACATGTACCCCCGAGAAGCGGCCCTCCTGCCCCTCGAACTGCACAGTTCGAGACATGCAATGAGTCACACATGCTCCAGATTATGGAAACGGCGCCTCCGCGCGAGAACGTGACTGAGGTTGTGAGTTGTTTGTCAAATGATTTGAATGTTACAGTGGTTGACCAAGCTGACACATCGTATGACGTTGTCCTTGATGATAACACAAACAACCTTGTTCCACCTGACGAAGCGACGCGCAGCACTGCCTTTTGCAACAACTCAGTGCACACAGTTGACATCAATAACGTCAACACTGATATAAATACTGACAGCAAACAAATTGCTGAGAATCCACATCCTGAAGGTCATGAGGCAGACAGCCATCATGATGCTGACAGCGACGACGATTACACAGACAGAGTCACACGTACACAGACACGTGTGGAAAAACCTGAACGGTTTCTGTGTCACTTTGTAAGAAGGGGTAAAGCTAAGAGAGCTTACCTCCCACTCACATTGGAAGGGGTCCTAGAGCAAGAAGCGCTCCTGGTTAGCGGCTCAGACGTGTCTACCATGTCAGCCGAACTGTTTGAGGAGCTAAGGACCGCCGCTAACGATGTTGGCAGGCAAATACCCTTTGTGAAAGACACTTATGGTGAGCAACAGGGCCTCGCAAAGACGAGAACAACCCTAATAGCCATGGTTCACATGCAGATTGGCGAAATGTCACTATACCACCCGGTATATGTGTCTGAACTTGACTCACTCCAGACTCC
>JBBPBX010026077.1:9505-33919 GCA_038048925.1 Garcialebias charrua
TATATATATATATATATATATATATATATATATATATACTGTATTAAGAAATGAAGGGGATAAGGACAAAAGAATAAGAAAAGCACTGCTTATATTTTTACAAAACACTAACATTAAAAGAAAAATACATGTACTGTCCAGTTATTTTAAGAGACCATGAGTGTAACTGGTAACTGGTTGAACAGAGCTGCTTCTAGCCTCCTCACTGCTATTGTATTATTCAGTGGTGGGATGTAACTAAGTACAAATACTTTGTTACTGTACTTAAGTATATTTTTCATGTATCTGTACTTTACTTAAGTAGAATTAAATGTGGGTACCGGTACTTTTACTTTTACTGCACTACATTTTACATGAAGTATCTGTACTTTCTACTACACTACATTTCTATAATGTGTTGAGTTACAAGTTACATTCACGTTGCAACTTTTTGATTTGTCGTTAGTTTGAAAGTAACTGATGTTGAGAGGGGAGTTGGTCCACTGAATCACTGCAAAGTGGACAGGTAACATTAGACCTGCCTTCAAGAAGAGCTGGACCAATGATGTATATTCTTGTGTATAAGTCATTTAGCTGGGAGCACCCACAGCACCACTAACACACACAAAATGGATTCCACCACAAAGATTCATCCAGAAGATACACAACACCCATGGCTTTATTGAAATATTATTGAAAGACTATTGAAATATTATTGAAAGACTATTGAAAGACTGTTCAGTACAGCAGGACAGATTCTCTCTCCCTAAAGAGCCAGACATGGACTCAAAAACTTTGAAAACCAACTTCTTCTGAACTTGAACAAGAAATTCTTGCTGCAATATTAAAATGTGTCAGTTCATGGGATGTTAGGAGACAAGAGATTTCTCCAAATGTCTCGACACTCAGGTCCAAGTTTTGAAAATGTTGTCAGGAAGTTAAAGTATTGTTCATTGTTGACCCATTACAAGATGGAGCACATTTTTGTCTGTTTATTTGTACTTTTGTACACAAGCTTGAGTTAAAAACATGAACATCTGATAATCATAATATTAACACATGAACATCTGATATTCATAATATTAACACAACACATGAACATCTGATAATCATAAAATTAACACATAAACAACTGACAATCATTATATTAACACACGAACATCTGATAATCAAAATATTAATACATAAACACCTGATAATCATAATATTAAACACATAACGTTTAGAAAACACTTTTGTAACATCTAGTTGAGAGCCATATCAGTCAGGAATAGTAATAAGCATTAGATAAAGAAACACCACAACGTTCATAAGCACAGCTAGCAGCTAGCTACTGTGTGACTGACAGCAACACACGACACCACGTCACGCACACAGATGAGAACAGCTCAAACTTTGCTCATGTGCGCTTAGAGATTTATTAAACTCACAATTATTACTTGCTTACCTGTGTAGAAAGGCACATAATTACTGCTGTTTCAACGTCGCTAGTTGTGTGATCAGCTCTGACTGTAAACAGAGAGTCCCCCACTCCCCCTCCCTCCTCGGCAGTCAAACCGGAAACACGCTGTCGATCCGCGGCGATACAAGACGAGTCCAGGCTCGAGAGCGACGGAAAATGCGACCTGTACAGTCCAATAGTTTTGGACAGATGGGACATAAACTGCGCATGCGCTAGCGCGCTAGTTATAATTAGATTCAATGGAAAAGCCGCAGGCGGCGCCCAGCGGGGAACCGCGGGGAACCGGAAGTACGTCACAATCAGAAAACGTTTTTTGAAACAAACAATCATTACTCATAAAATATTTATCCTACACAACTAAAAACATATATGCATACATTTCGAAATATTTTTATTTTATTATTTCATTTTTATAAAAAAAAAATATATATATATTCAAATGGTGAAGAGCTGCAGTTCCAAGGAGGGGCGGCACCCCTAGCGCCCTCTAGTGGCGGCCGCCGCTGCCTGTATGCACCACCTGGTGGTGGTTGGGTTAAAGGCAGAAGACCAATTTCGTCTGTCAAGTATGGGAAACATACACAGATGACAAATGTGACAAATTATTATTATTATTATAAAACATCCCTTCAAACTAGTCCTATACCTTGGCTTTGCAAAAATTTCACTTCTCTTTAGACAGCAGCAGCTTTCTCTCTTAACAAAATACATTTGAACATTTGAGGGTTCTATTACTAACAAAATATTGTAGTCCACCAAATCATAAAACGTCAGTACTTTGAGTTTTTAAATAATATATTAGATGGATGACAGTAAGGCTTTCTTGTAATAATTCTCACAGCTCTTTTCTGTAAAATAAAAATAGGATTTTGTTATAGTTTAATTTAATTTATAAGTAAAGGTAACACTAAACTTATTTTTTCTTGTAAATGTGTTTTTTTGTGTGATACAGTTTGTATGTGTAAAGATTGCTGATATGAGATTTTAAACACAACCCGTTAACTGCTGCCAATCAAATGGCAAATAAACTACTCTGTAGGGTTCATGTATTATAAAAGAAGAAAATAACGCTATCCCAAGTATCCAAAGCGCTGAAGAAGCTATGGCAGACAGAAGCCAAAACGTGGAGAACATTTTTTATCTGTTTTTTATTATACATATGAAAAAAAACTGCACAGTGCCTCACCAGCCATGAACCTCACCGCACGTCACTGATATATATATATATATATATATATATATATATATATATATATATATATATATATATANTTTAATACACAAAATAATTCTTAGATAATTAATTATACCCTTTTTAATTCTGCCATTTTTAACTTTCGTTTTGAACGACCGGTTTCTGATACTGAGTTCTGAAGTCCACGCCCTTCAAAGATCTGTTTACGCCCTCTGTAACAGCCAGTATCTGTAATGTGTTGTTGTTTTAAAATTAGCTCTTTTTTTATTACTCATTTGACTTACTGTTAGTGTTAGCTTAAGATAACTTACCGAAACCCGTCTGAGCGCGCCGCAATTTGCTGCTCCTTTTAGCATTAGACCACCCGAATCCGATGCTAATGTTAGCTTGTTCCTCTTCCGGTGTTCGCCAGCTCCGCTCGTTGCACGCGGAGATTTTGGGAGTTATCGCTGTTCCAGTCAAGACAACACAAAGTTCACCAAGTGTCTCCCGTAAATTAATCCGTAAGGAGAAGGTCCTCGCTGCTGTGAGGCTGCTTCGAGGCAGCAGCGAGGCTGTACAGTTGAAGCTCCGCTCCATCGCGCCAGAAGAGGGTCCCGTTGCCGCAGGTCCCTACGCCGGGGGTCCGCTCGTTTAATTTTTGCCGGCTGCGCGTTGGGAGCGATCGCAAATACACTAAAAATTGAACTAAAACATAAAAATAACAATTATACTTTATTTATAAAGCCATTTAAAAAAACACAGCTGCAACAAAGTGCTGTACACATGAAATTAAGAACATATAAACAAAAGATGAGATGAAATCATGAAAAACAACAGTCATGTGTTTACCGTATTCGTCGGTGTATAATACGCTCCGGTGTATAATACGCTTTGTCATATTTTTGGAAATAAATCAGAAAAACCCTTAGATAATACGCTTCGGTGTATAATACGCGCTGCCGTGACAGTCTTTTTTATGGCCACTAGATGGCGCCAAACCCATTGAAACTGTAGTGATACAACCGTGACCTCAGAAACACTTCTCTGATCGCTCTCAGTAATGAACTTTTTGGGAGTTATTCCTGAAGGGACAGTAATACTTTTATTACTTTTAATTTGAATCAAACATTACAAATTGTCAGAAAGATAAAGTGTTAGTTTCAGATGTCAGCATTTTATGATAAAAACTGATCTTAACACTACACACAACACTGTTAACCTGTTGGTTTGGTTAAAACAACGTCATTAAAGCGTCACATATGGGACCTATGTTAATGATAATAGCAAAAACAGATATTATTCATCTGATTATTAATTAGGACAAAAACAAAAGTCTCTTCTGAGGAGATTGTCCTGAGCTCAAACTAAAATGAGATAAACAGTGTCACTGAATCTTCACTGCAGGTTTGAGAAGAGAAATCCTTCATGAATAACATTTTGGAATAACATTTGCTATTCAGCATGAATTTAAACAGTTTGAATAAACAGACTACAGGGCGCATTAGCGCCCATAGCGGCCGAAACTGGTACTGCACCATTTTTGGCCAAAATGAAAAACGGCGAATCAGAGCTAAAAATGGGTCTAAAAATATGGGAAAAAATCCATAGATAATACGCTTCGGTGTATAATACGCAGGATATTCAAATGAGCAATAAAAGTGCGTATTATACACCGGAGAATACGGTAATACAGAAGTGGGTTGAGCCTAACCAGGGTTTGCTAGGTGTGGGGCTGGACTCAGGTTGGGGTGGGTTGTCCTCTCTCACTTGTGACGTAACATGCGAGATTATTTTAAACCGAAACGTATCTTATCACAGTAAAATAAAATTTACTAGAGTAAATAAACCACTGGGTGCATTTTTTTGCCACTAGGACTGTTTTTTTATGCAGTACATACCCAAAGTTGAGTAAAAAAAACTTTAAAAAGTGAATTTTGAATATGTGGTCCCCTTTAATACACACTCTAGCATAGCTTGTCATGGCATAACATGTAAAATCTGAGGTAAATCTTCTCCATACAATTTATAAATTAAATCCACTGTAGAAATTAAAATAAGACTACGATGGGAACCAGTCAGGTCGCTTGAAATTAAAGTATTTAACTAAAACAGCTCCACAAGTCAACTTTACCCAACCCTGCTCCGAGACGTTTTGGTGACTAATGAAACTCATTTAGGGGTGGTTGATAGCTATAAAAAGTAATATTTAAAGGAAAAACAGCCTATTGCAGTTTACCTGTAGAATGAATTATAAAGTTTGCCTTCAAATATGAAAAAGTTCAATGTTTGGAAGTGTTGCGTGACTCAATCCATTTAAACTAGCCTTGTGTCTGAAACTAGATAGATAACGTTTGAACTCATTGGTATTTCATGCAGAGTAGAAGCAGAAGCATCAGTACAACTTACACAACTTAACTGACAGTATTTGATGCATGAACGGTTGAGAAAATTTGTTTACTGGTCATCCCCAGAGGAGAAAAGTCAGCAACACATTAGCAGTGAATGCATTATCTTTGATGAGCAGCCATGGAGAGGACACCAACAAGACACAAAATATATCTCAAAAAGTATGTCAGATATGTGCAACCTGCCAGAATCCCCACAGAAGTATTCATTCTTACATGAGTGCTCTTTGGCAAGCCTGCCGGTTCTGGTTCAGCACTCAGTCCAAAGGTTTATATGTGACACAGTTTAAAGTTTTGTTGTTAATAAGGCTATTTCTAATATTTTGTAAGGACTATCAGTCATTTGATTTAACTGTCAATTATCAATTTATATATCACTATAAATTACAGCAAACATGCCTCAGAATGTTACACATACTGTAAATGTTATGAATATGATAGCATTTGAAGAATGAAATCATTCACTTTTAAGAAAACTCATCCTTTATCCGCCAACCACACTCAAACATTCAGGCCAGGAGAAAGTTGATTTGCAAAGATAACAGAATATTATGCACGTGATTTCAGTCTTTGGTAGTCAGTGCTGTTTGCGTTGAAATGTTAAAGTATCCTAGTTTTAACAAGATTTCAATACGTTTCTGATCAAGAGTACTCTAGAGCAGACTTAGGAAAGGTGACTCAGACATTCAGAAAGGGTGTTTACAGTGTTTAGGTGAAGATCTTGCTGCAAGAGAATGGGAGATGGTGAGTGGTGATAGTAGGAATTACGAATTATTCTCATTAGATGTTCAATCTTGCTTTGGTTCTTTGGTGTTGCAGGACAGGAGGGTGATGATTCCAGTGGAGTCAAAAAGCAGTCGAAGGAGTGGATGTGAGTAGTAGGCAAGTAGAAGAGTGGCAGGACAGAACTCATTACTGAGCCAAAGACGTCTTCACTGGTTAACAACAAAGATGCAGGGGTGACTCGGGTTTGTGCCATACTATGGAGTCATGAGAAGGAGGACTGGAGGAACACAAAGAAAACAGAAAGTTATGCACCATAACTCATGTTCCCTGAAGGAAGGGAACGAGGTGCAACATACTTTCTATGGGAATTGCACCCCCGCACGATTACCTGAAGGAATACATTCACGACTTTTACGGCAGGGGGCGTCACCCCGCGCCAGAGGTACCGCCCTTTAGGTACTTAGGTGACTGACGCCCCTCCAACTGTCTCCAAAATTGCACTTCACCGAGCTTTCAGCATTGAAAAGGGCCAGCTATGTTGCACCTCGTTCCCTTCCTTCAGGGAACATGAGTTATGGTGCATAACTTTCAGTTCCCTTTCAGTTCGGTCTCTTGGTGCAACATACTTGCTATGGGAACGTAATTCATTCACGCCCTTGAAATGCTCAGTGAAATGCCTGTTAGTGTGAATGTCTGCCCTTGACCATAAGGCATCTCAAAGCTACTTTCTATTGTGTATTAGAAAGAACAGCCTGAGTGACGTCACACGCAGTAACATCCAAACTGTAGTACTTTGCAAAAGTGTTTAAAGAGCTCCAGTTTGCAGCAGCACAAATGTCTGCAACTGAGCCCCTGGTTGAGTGAGCATGGACTCCAGGGGGCACTTGTTGACCTTTGCTGCCATATGCACTTTTAATGGCCTCCGTCATCCAATGTGAGAGGCGCTGTCTTGATAGGGCCTTTCCTGTAGCAGTTACGGCAAAGCAGACAAACAGTTGGTTTGTTTTCCTTCATTCGGCTGTTCTCTGCATGTAGATGCATAAAGCCTTCACTGGGCAGAGAGCCTGTAGCCTTTCCTGTTCCTGAGTGAGGACAGGATCAGGTGGAAAGGAGGAGAGATCAAAGTCTAGACTCCTATGGTTCAGAGTCAAGACCTTGGGAGTGTATGCGGGATTAGGCCTTAGTGTGACCTTTGACCCGTCAGGGGCAAATCTGGTACACATTGGATGTACAGACAATGCATGGAGGTCACCCACGCGTTTCGCCTAGCAAAGAGCCAGGAGAAGAGCAGTTTTATAAGATAGAAGATCTATCTTAATCTCGCTCAGAGGCTCAAATGGCGGGTCGCAAAGAACCCCCAAGACCAGGCCAAGATCCCAACCAAGGGTCAAGGTCCTACTGGGTGGCTTGGTTCGAAGCACACCTTTCATATATCTCATTATGATTGGATATGCTCCAGGAGTCCTGTGTCCCCAGCCCTCGTGACAGGCAGAGATAGCTGCAAGGAACACCTTAATCGTTGAATAAGAACAACCCTTTTCCAGTAAATCCTGAAGGAATGTTAGTAGTTGAGGTAGGTCGCAAGCATAAGAAATTATATTTCTTTCTGAGCAGGAGATGTTTAATGGAAGGGTTTCCCCTCTCCTTAACTGATCTCCAACATCCGGATAGGCTCCACTTGTCAGTCGTGCCGTAAAAAAAAAAAAAAGAAAAAAAAGAAAACATTGCTCCTCCTGTCCCTCAGAATGCTCAAAGGGAAACAGGAATTGATGAGTACTCACACTACTGGAGCATGCTTAGGCTGTCTGTAACCCAGTCAATTTTGGTTCTTGTATTTCCTCAATTTTATGCTTTCACCTTGTCCATTGTTTTGGGACTAAGTGTGAAATCTCATGAGATTTTGTGAGATTTGAGTTTCATAGAAAGACATGGCTCCTCCCATCATTTGGGAAAAAGCAGGTGTGTGTGACTGGTGACTGAGGAAGTTCAGAGCTGCTGCAGCTTTTAGATGTCTCTAAGCTGTGAGAAACTGCTGTTTTGTGCTTAAAAGACCAGAAACAAGCAAACTGGCCAGGTTTCTATGAGGGAGGCCAGATTTCCTATGATGGAGGCCAGGTTTCCCATGATGGCGAGCTACCACTAGGCTTCAGGCCCAAAGAACCCGGAGCCAGAACCTGAGTTGTCTTGTGCGGTAGGAGATGCTGTGGCCTGCTCCCTACACACACACCCAAAAACCTTTACAAGCGTTAAAGGCTCCTGAACATTTATTTGGTCTTCATTGACTACATTTAAACCCCTCAATCTTATCTGGACTATTGCCCTGGCCTTGGTATTTCATGAACTGTGGGATTAATACAAGCATTTGGATTTAGTCTGGATAATTTGGGAGATCTGTTCATCTATTGAAATATTTTGTTTATTGGTACAATGAATGGATTGATGACATTGATGACAGTTGTTTTTGTTTTGTTTTTGTACATATTGTAAATATCATATTTAATACAAAGCACCTTATGCACTGATTTTCTGTCCTTGTGTTCTTAAATACAAATGCAACCATGACCCTTCATGAGGCGAACATTAGAACCTTCTGATAACTGGCCTGCTACTAATACTTTTGAGTGATCACCACTTTGTCTGATCTTTAGCATTTACATCATATATGCTACAATATTTTATGGCGAGCTAGCCAGGAGGGTTATTTGGTTGTTTAATCTGTATTTTTGGTTCATTTGGTTATCTTGCATG
The DNA here is from genome assembly GCA_038048925.1 of Garcialebias charrua. Taxonomy (NCBI): domain Eukaryota; kingdom Metazoa; phylum Chordata; class Actinopteri; order Cyprinodontiformes; family Rivulidae; genus Garcialebias; species Garcialebias charrua. The sequence continues at coordinate 18,003 of JBBPBX010026077.1, forward strand.
ATGGATGTGTTTTTGCAATGTGGTATTAAAATCCCAAATGCTGTCTTGGTAGAGGGCATATCAGTAAGTGACAGTAAGGATGAAGTTTTTGACTTTTTAAAACAGTATGGCGAGATTAATAGATTTGAAATAATTTCTGAACCTGACTCTGAATTCCATGAGTCACTTGTGGTCGAATTTTGTTCCAGTGCCGCTTTAGAAATGTTACGGCCTAAGTTGCCATGCACTTTGGAATTAGAAGATCATACTGGTTCTTTTTGTATTTCTGATTTACCTACTGTCTGCACTACACGTGCTGTGCAAAGCAGAACCTCATCATGTCTATCTGATCTGCAGAACTTGGCTAAACTGACTGGTTTGGATTATGGTGAAGTACTAACAGCAATGATGACTCAGATTGGTCTCTCTATTGCTGCACTCAAACCTGCTGTTCCGGTGAAAGAGCAACCCACTGATAGTGAGGCTGTTGTGTCCCCACCAGTACCATCAATGAGCAACCCATCACTTGTCCCACCATCAGTCACAAGTTGGTCAGTTCCACTAACCACTGTCCCAATTTCAGGCAGTGAACCACGGCAACTATCTAGTTCCTATCTATCTAGTTGGGCAGCACGGTGGCACAACTGGTAGAGCTGCTGCCTCTCAGCGAGAAGGTTGCCGGTTCAAATCCCGGTCCGGGGGCCTTTCTGGGTGGAGTTTGCATGTTCTCCCCGTGCATGCGTGGGTTTCCTCCGGGTACTCCGGTTTCCTCCCACAGACCAAAAAACATGCATGTTAGGCTGATTGGTGACTCTAAATTGACCCTAGGTGTGAGTGAGAGAGTGGATGGTTGTTTGGTGTGAGTGAGACAGGTCCCTCTTGTAAATGAGTCCCCGTGACTCAACGAGGCTAGCCTGTATAAATAAAGGTTTGAATGAATGAATGAATAGTTCCACTTCACAGCCAACACCAAGACAATCCACTACCAGCATAAATCTCCATCCACCTGAGGTCCAGCGCTATGTCGTGGAGCACATTGTAAAGAATGAAGACAGTTCTACACATCATCAACGGCTCAGAATGTTTTCAGGACGTGCACCCAGACCAAATCATGAAGCAGACTTTGAAACATGGAGGTCTGGAGTGGAATTGTTATTGAAGGACCCGGCTGTGTCTGATCTCCAGCGTTCGAGAAGGATAGTGGACAGTCTCTTGCCTCCAGCTGGTGATATAGTCAAGCACCTAAGTCCTGACACACTGCCCACTGTGTACTTGGAGACACTTGATTCTGCATATGCAACAGTGCAGGATGGTGATGAACTGTTTGCTAAATTTATGGATACTTTCCAAGATGTCGGAGAAAAACCATCGGCCTACCTTCAACGGCTCCAAGTTACGCTGAATTCTGCAATGAAAAGAGGGGGTGTGGCAGAGGCTGATGTCAACCGTCAATTATTACAACAGTTCTGTCGTGGGTGCTGGGACGACAACTTAATCGCAGAGCTTCAATTGAAACAGAAAAAAGTAAAGCCACCTAACTTTGCTGAACTGTTGCTCCTTTTACGTACAGAAGAAGACCAGGAAGCAGCAAAAGCCCTGCGCATGAAACAGCACCTGGGGTCTACAAAGCAGAAAGCTACGACCCATTCTCAGTTTGCCCATAGTAATGGTGAAGAAAAGGGAACTTTAGCTGCCCTGACCAGCACCACGGAGAGACTGGCCCAACAGCTAGCTGACGTCCAGCAACAGCTAGCCTTACTGACTGCTCACCAGCCTAACACCTCTCACCACAAGACTCAGACTTTCAGGCAGCACCCTGGAAAACCTGATAAATTTTTGGCATCATCACGTAGAACCACATCTCAGCCCAAACCAGGCTACTGCTTCAGATGTGGTGAAGATGGTCACATGAGACCACAGTGCCAGAACGAACCCAATCCAACCCTTGTTACCAAGAAGAAAAAGCAGCATGCCCAGAAGCGACAAACCTCCTTTCGTCAAAATACTTTAAACTAAGTCCGGTGCCTTTTGAAGGACAAAGAGGTGCCAGGGATCAAATTTGTCCCAGGAATAAAAAGAAAATCACTCGGTGTGCAGAACAGTTGATAGAAAAGAGAGTTCCAGACCAATTACCAAAAGGGGCTCATTGGCTCAAAATGTTCTGCCATCCTGAACATTTCTGGATCCAACTGTAACTGTCTACTGGACACAGGCTCACAGGTGACCACCATTCCTGTTTCTTTTTATAACGACAACCTTTCTGACCAACCTGTGAAGCCATTGAACAACCTGCTTGAAGTGGAAGGGGCTGCAGGACAATCTGTGCCTTATCTGGGCTATGTTGAACTCCAGTTGACTTTCCCTAAAGACTTTTTAGGAACAGATTTTGAGGTTTCAACACTTGCTTTAGTTGTTCCAGATGTCCGTCCAGAGAGTACATCACCTGTGCTTATTGGAATGAACACATTGGAGATATTGTATGCTCAATACATTGACAGTGAGTTTTCCACCTTTCAGCCCCAAGCTTATGGCTATAAAGCAGTGATGAAACTTCTGGAACTGCGTCACAAGAAAAGCCAGATGGGAAGTGCAGAGGTTGTGCGACTAATGAGCCAAACTCCATTCCTCATTCCAGCAGGGAAAACAATGGTCCTGGAAGGTTCTGCCAAAATTGACACCCAGTCTAGAGTTAGATGGGCCATCATTGAACACCCGTCTATAGCTCTTCCTGGAGGACTATGTGTGCAGCGTTGCTTGATCACCCTTCCACATCACATGCCATGTAAAGTCCCTGTAGTCATCAAAAATGAATCAGAGCAAGACACCTGGATTCTACCCTTGTCTGTTATTGCTGACATTTGTGAAATATCTACCATCTTATCACAACAAGTGGTTGCCTCTACAGCAAAGCCTCATAAGAAAACTAGTTTGGAGTTCAATTTTGGTGATTCTCCTATTTCACCAGAATGGAAGGAGCGCATAACAACAACATTGAACAACATGCCTGAAGTATTTTCCCATCATGAAACGGACTTCGGCTGTACAAATAAAGTGAAACATCACATTAAGCTCAACGATGAGACACCATTCAAGCATCGAGTACGTCCTATCCATCCCCAAGATCTTGAAGCTGTTCGAAGTTGGTCTAGTGGCAGGGCTTTTGACTACGGATCCGAAGGTCGCGGGTTCGCGCCCTGGCCACTACCCAGCTTGGGGTGTCTATGAGTGCACACCTATTTCTCCAGCTCCCCGGGCGCTTTCGGGCTGCTCACTGCACCACCTGGTAGGTGGTTGGGTTAAATGCAGAGACGAATTTCGTCTGTGTATGGGAACATACGCAGATGACAGGAATAGACATTATTATTATTATTATTATTATAAACACCTGCAGGACCTGCTTGAATCAGGGGTTATAAGAGAGTCTGAATCACCGTTCTCTTCTCCAATCGTGGTTGTCCGTAAGCCGAATGGTGATGTAAGGCTGTGTATTGATTATAGAAAGTTAAACCTACAAACAGTTAAGGATGCGTATGCACTTCCAAACTTGGAAGAATCCTTTTCGGCCTTAACTGGGTCCAAATGGTTTACAGTGTTGGATTTGAAATCTGGTTTTTACCAGATAGAGATGAACGAAGACGATAAGCCAAAAACTGCATTTGTCACACCTCTTGGTTTTTGGGAGTGGAATCGGATGCCACAGGGGGTAACCAATGCCCCGAGTACCTTTCAAAGATTGATGGAGAAGTGTATGGGAGACTTGCATCTTAATAAAGTACTTGTGTTCATTGACGACCTTATTGTCTTCTCCGACTCTCTTGAGGAACATGAGAGAAGGTTAATGCAAGTACTAACCAGACTAAAAGAGTTTGGTTTAAAGTTGTCCCCTGAAAAATGTAAGTTCTTCCAGACCAGTGTGCGGTATTTGGGCCATGTTGTGTCTGAAAAGGGGGTAGAAACTGACCCAGAGAAGATTTCTGCATTAAAATCCTGGCCAGTTCCCCGAAACCTTAAAGAGCTAAGATCTTTTCTGGGATTCGCTGGTTACTATAGGCGGTTTATTAAGGACTATGCCACCCTTGTCAAACCGCTAAACCTCCTCACACGTGGCTATGCACCAGTTCGTCAGTCCACCAAGACTAATGGTCTTAAGTACCTTGATCCCAAACAGTCCTTTGGTGAAAGGTGGACCACTGATTGCCAAATTGCTTTTAATACAGTAATTGAGAAGTTGACCTCTGCTCCTGTACTTGGATTTGCCAACCCTAAGTTACCTTATATTCTCCACACAGATGCAAGCACAATAGGGCTGGGAGCCGTGTTATACCAGGAGCAGGAAGGCAAGCTTAGAGTAATTGCCTATGCCAGCCGAGGCTTGTCTCAGAGTGAGTCAAGATATCCAGCCCATAAGCTTGAGTTTCTGGCCTTGAAATGGAGTGTGACAGAGAAGTTTCATGATTATCTGTATGGTGCCAGCTTCACTGTCATTACAGATAGCAATCCACTCACATATGTCCTGACATCAGCAAAGCTTGATGCCACCAGTCACCGATGGTTAGCCGCACTTTCTACATACTCATTCAATATGCAGTATCGTGCTGGAAGACAAAATTTAGATGCTGATGCCCTGTCAAGGCGCTCTCATGGGGAAGCTTCAGAAAAAGATCTTCCATGCAAAGAGTGGGAACTAGTTCACCAACTCACAAAGCAATTGTGTGAACCTGGTAATGCTAAGGAGATTTCTTCTGACATTGTGGATGCCATTTGTCAGAGTTGTCTGGTGAGAACACACCTCCAGTCAGACTCATTATATTCTATCACCATGGTTGAGTCCTTATCAGCCAGCATCAAGGTCATCCCAGACACTTATGTCAAGGAAGACTTGTACGGCTTGCCAGTTATTCCATCTCTATCACATGATGATTTAAAAGCAGAACAGCAAGCTGATCCTGCTATCCGCGAGGTAGTTTATCAGCTTGAGACAGGTGAAAAGGTTCCCCACACAGCTCGAGAGGAATTGCCAGAGCTGCCCTTGTTGCTGCGAGAATGGAGCAAGCTGGTGTTGGAGGACGGTGTGTTGTATAGGAGAAGGCAGGAAGATGACAAATTCATTTTCCAACTAGTTCTTCCTCCAAACCTACGTTCTACAGTCCTCAAAGCCCTCCATCAAGATATGGGGCATATGGGTATAGAACGTACACTCGATCTGGTACGCCAAAGATTCTTTTGGCCAAAGATGGCAGCTGATGTGGACCGAACCATTAAAACATGTGAACGTTGTGTTAGGCGTAAGGCTTTGGTTGAAAAAGCAGCCCCACTGGTCAACATAAAGACCAGTCATCCTCTTGAACTACTGTGCATGGACTTTTTATCCATTGAGCCAGATAGTGCCAATACCAAAGACATTCTTGTACTCACTGATCACTTTACAAAATTTGCTGTGGCCATACCAACTCCCAACCAGAAGGCAAAAACTGTTGCCAAGTGTCTCTGGAATGACTTTATGGTCCATTATGGCATTCCAGAGCGCTTACATTCTGACCAAGGGCCAGACTTTGAATCAAAATTAATCAAAGAACTCTGTGAGCTGGTTGGAATTAAGAAGACTCGAACTACCCCCTATCATCCAAGGGGGAACCCAGTCGAGCGCTTTAACAGAACCTTGCTAAATATGTTGGGAACACTGGAAGCCAAGCAAAAGTCTATGTGGCGAGAGTACGTGAAACCCCTTGTACATGCCTACAATTGTACAAGAAATGAGGTCACAGGGTTTACACCCTATGAACTCCTGTTTGGTAGATCCCCACGGCTCCCTATTGACTTAGCTTTTGGATTACCAGTTAGAGAACCTCCATCTTCCTCCCACTCAGAGTATGTTAAAAACCTCAGATCTCGGCTTGAGGAAAGCTATAGATTAGCCACACAGAGTGCTGTCAAGTCTGCCAAAAAGAATAAAAGCCGCTTTGATAAGCGAGTGACACCCTGTGCTCTGGAGGTTGGAGACAGAGTGCTTGTTCGTAATGTTAGATTACGTGGAAAGCACAAACTGGCAGATAGGTGGGAGCAAGAGGTGTATGTTGTTGTCAAGCGTGCAGGTGATCTTCCTGTCTATACTGTAAAACCTGAGACTAGGGATGGACCAACTCGCACACTCCATCGAGACCTACTGCTGCCCTGTGGGTTCCTCTCAGCCAGTACAGTAGATTTCCCTGTACCTGCTCCTAACCGTAGACCAAAGACTCGTAGCCAAACTCAGAATCACTCTGATTTTGCTCTGGAAGGAGAAGAGGATTCTGATTCAGATGTTCCAGAATGCTTTGAAAGAACCATCCAACCTGAACTCTTGGTTGAGTCCAGTGATACAATGAGATTTACTAGGTCATCAGTCCCAAGTGACAACCCACAAGACCCCTTATGATGAATAATATAAATGGAAACAATGTTCCCTCGCCCGGACGCGGGTCACCGGGGCCCCACTCTGGAGCCAGGCCCGGAGGAGGGGCACGTTGGCGAGCGCCTGGTGGCCGGGCTTTCACCCATGGAGCTCGGCCGGGCACAGCCCGAAGAGGAGACGTGGGTCCCCCTTCCCATAGGCTCACCACCTGTGGGAGGGGCCAAAGGGGTCGGGTGCATTGTGGAATGGGTGGTGGCCGAGGGCGGGGACCCTGGCGGTCTGATCCTCGGCTACAGAAGCTGGCCATTGGGACATGGAATGTCACCTCTCTGGTGGGGAAGGAGCCTGAGCTAGTGTGTGAGGTTGAGAGGTTCCGGCTAGAAATAGTCGGACTCACCTCAACGCATGGCTCTGGCTCTGGAACCAGTTTCCTTGAGAGGGGTTGGACACTCTTCCACTCTGGAGTTGCCCCTGGTGAGAGGCGCCGAGCAGGAGTGGGCATACTTGTTGCCCCCCATCTTGGTGCCTGTACGTTGGGGTTCACCCCGGTGAACGAGAGGGTAGCCTCCCTTCGCCTACGTGTGGGGGGACGGGCTCTGACTGTTGTTTGTGCCTATGCGCCAAACGGCAGCGCAGATTACCCACCCTTTTTGGAGTCCTTGGAGGGGGTATTGGAGGGTGCGCCTCCTGGGGACTCCCTTGTTCTGCTGGGGGACTTCAACGCTCACGTGGGCAATGACAGTGAGACCTGGAGGGGTGTGGTTGGGAGGAACGGCCCCCCTGATCTGAACCCGAGTGGTGTTCTGTTGTTGGACTTCTGTGCTCGTCATGGATTGTCCATAACGAACACCATGTTCAGGCATAAGGGTGTCCATATGTGCTCTTGGCACCAGGACACCCTAGGTCGTAGTTCAATGATCGACTTTGTTGTCGTCTCATCTGATCTGCGGCCGCATGTCCTGGACACTCGGGTGAAGAGAGGGGCGGAGCTGTCAACTGACCACTACCTGGTGGTGAGTTGGCTCCGATGGTGGGGGAGGATGCCGGTCAGACCTGGCAGACCCAAACGTATTGTGAGGGTCTGCTGGGAACGTCTGGCAGAGTCTCCCGTAAGACGGAGCTTTAACTCCCACCTCCGGGAGAGCTTTGAACACGTTCCGAGGGAGGCGGGGGACATTGAGCCCGAGTGGGCCATGTTTCGCGCCTCTATTGTCGAGGCAGCTTATCGGAGTTGTGGCCGCAAGGTTGTTGGTGCCTGTCGTGGTGGCAACCCTCGAACCCGGTGGTGGACACCGGCGGTGAGGGATGCTGTCAAGCTGAAGAAGGAGTCCTATTGGGCCTTTTTGGCCTGTGGGACCCCGGAAGCAGCAGATAGGTACCGGCAGTCCAAGCGGCATGCGGCTCGGGTGGTTGCTGAGGCAAAAACTCGGGCGTGGGAGGAGTTCGGAGAGGCCATGGAGAATGACTTCCGTACGGCTTCGAGGCGATTCTGGTCCACCATCCGGCGTCTCAGGGGGGGAAAGCGGTACGCGACCAACACCATTTATGGTGGGGATGGCGTGCTGTTGACCTCAACTCGGGATGTTGTGAGTCGGTGGGCGGAATACTTCGAAGACCTCCTCAATCCTACTGGCACGTCTTCCACTGAGGAAGCGGAGCCTGGGGACTTTGGGTCGGGCTCTCCAATCTCTGGTGCTGAGGTCGCCGAGGTGGTTAAAAAGCTCCGCGGTGGCAAGGCTCCGGGGGTGGATGAGATTCGTCCTGAGTTCCTTAGGGCTCTGGATGTTGTGGGGTTGTGTTGGCTTACGCGACTCTGCAATATCGCGTGGACATCGGGGGCAGTTCCCTTGGATTGGCAGACTGGGGTGGTGGTTCCCCTATTCAAAAAGGGGGACCGTAGGGTGTGTTCCAACTATAGAGGGATCACACTCTTAAGCCTCCCTGGTAAGGTCTATTCAGGGGTTCTGGAGAGGAGGGTCCGTCGGATAGTCGAACCTCGGATTCAGGAGGAGCAGTGTGGTTTTCGTCCTGGTCGTGGAACACTAGACCAGCTCTACACCCTCAACAGGGTCCTGGAGGGTGCGTGGGAGTTTGCCCAACCAGTTTACATGTGCTTTGTAGACTTGGAAAAGGCATTCGACCGCGTCCCTCGGGGGGTTCTGTGGCGGGTACTCCGGGAGTATGGGGTACCAGGCCCATTGATATGGGCTGTTAGGTCCCTGTACGACCGGTGTCAGAGCTTGGTCCGCATTGCCGGCAGTAAGTCAGGCTCGTTTCCGGTGAGAGTTGGACTCCGCCAAGGTTGCCCTTTGTCACCGATTCTGTTTATAACTTTTATGGACAGAATTTCTAGGCGCAGCCAAGGTGTTGAGAGGATCCGTTTTGGTGGCCTTAGAATCGCTTCTCTGTTTTTTGCAGATGATGTGGTCCTATTGGCTTCATCAGCTCGTGATCTACAGCTTTCGCTGGAGCGGTTTGCAGCTGAATGTGATGCGGCCGGGATGAGGATCAGTTCCTCCAAATCCGAGGCCATGGTCTTGAGCCGGAAAAGGGTAGCGTGCCCTCTCCGGGTCGGGGAGGAGGTCCTTACCCAAGTGGAGGAGTTTAAGTATCTCGGGATCTTGTTCACGAATGAGGGAAAACTGGAGCGTGAGATCGATAGGCGGATAGGTGCAGCGTCCGCAGTGAAGCGGGCGCTGTACCGGTCTGTCGTGGTGAAGAGAGAGCTGAGTCAAAAGGCAAAGCTCTCAATTTACCGATCGATCTACGTTCCCACCCTCATCTATGGTCATGAGCTTTGGGTTATGACCGAAAGAACAAGATCTCGGATACAAGCGGCTGAAATGAGTTTTCTCCGCAGGGTGGCTGGACTCTCCCTTAGAGATAGGGTGAGAAGCTCAGTCATCCGGGAGGGACTCGGAGTAGAGCCGCTGCTTCTCCACATCGAGAGGAGCCAGTTGAGGTGGCTCGGGCATCTGGTTAGGATGCCTCCTGGACGCCTCCCTGGTGAGGTGTTCCGGGCATGTCCCACCGGGAGGCAGAGATGGGGACTCGAGTTTGGGACTCGGACTCGAGTCGCACTTAAGTCGCAAAAACAGAGACTTCAGACTCGACTCGGACTTGCATTCACTTGCATTCAAAAGACTTCCAACTCGACTCGGACTTGCATTCAAAAGACTTCCAACTCGACTCGGACTCGCCATTTGAGACTCGTGAGCATCGAGAATTGTTCTGAACCGGGACTAACTGTGCGGTTTTCCCGAAATCGTTCAAAATATTAATTTGCGATTCCTATGTTCGATGCTAGTTAGCCAACCGGAAGTAGCCGCCACCGAAAACCAACGAAGAAGAATCCACCGGAAGTGTGCATCTGCTATCGATAGCGTACTAATTTAATAAAATGACCAGTCAGGTCAGTGCAGCACTTGCAATAATTTTCTATCATGCAAAGGAGGGTGGAGAAGTAAAATAGTGTCCCGTCTTTGACGTACTCCACCGGATTATTTTTGCTTCGTATCCGACCGGAAGTACAGAGTAGTCCGTCTGCAAAACGCTCCGCCGAACTTTTCGCTAATCGCTACCTCTTCGACTCCATCAGGTAAATAAATAAACTATAAACTACATCTCATACCAACATTAAGGCAGCTAACAAGTTATACTCCGCTTAAAGCGGTAAGTCAGCTCAAATACACACGATGCTAACGTTAGCTTGTATTTTTTCTTAGACAAACGACCTGAAATGGCTTCACAGTGTTCAGTTCACCAGTGACTGTCCAAGGTAAAAACGTCAGTGTTAACTGAATGAAGAGTGCCACAGAACAGTTACAGCATATGTTGTGAAAAGGTTGCATCCCTTTTCAGATGTGGATTCAATTCAACCATGGACTGCACTTACATTGCACTCAAATCCAACACTTATTAACATTCTTAATTCATTTAAAGTTCTCTGTGTCTTTTAAAATGTTTTAATGTCTCTAGTTTTCATTATTATATAATTTCTGTTTATGTTCTCTTTCATTCCATTATGAGTGAATGTCACAGTTTGAAGAATTATTGAATAGGTTAGTTAGGCAATAACAACAGAGCTAATAATTGTATACATTCTCAGTCTTAAAAATGATTTAATAATCTCTTTTTACTGATAATACTGATAAACCTGTTGTTTGTTTAGGAACCTCCCTGCAGTCTGTCCAGAAAGTCTCCACTGGAGGAGCGTTTTGCTGAGGAAAGGGCACAACATAATTTCACAGCTCCATGTCCATGAAGAAACAAATGGAGAGAGGGCTGCAGATACCAGGACATCCCACCAGCTGTTCTGTCTGAAGATCCTGCTGCTGGTGGAACCAGGTTAGCCCATCAGTGGGAGCTCAGTAACATGACTGCAGCATCAGACACTGGACAATATTATTTGTACTGTATAATAATAATAATACTGTATATGTTTGTGAGTCCTCCATGTTGGCTCTCTGCCCTGTGAGAAATTCATAGTACCGGTAAATGTAACAAAAAGGAAAAAGTTCATAGCATTAAATTCAAACAGAAGTTCAAATTATTTCATCCTGAAATAACTCTGGCTAACTACTGTAGCTTTTTTATAACATGGAGTTAAACTCAAAGCAGTCTCCTCAGATAAATAGTGTTACCATTATTTTTATATTAAAGTTTCTGTTAACTTATTATTTTTACATTTGATTGTTTCTGTTCAGTGCCCTGAGACAACTTGTGACTTGGAGCTATACAGTATAAATAAACTGAACTGAATTGAATTGAGGAGAGACATTTAATGTAATGTTTTGGCCTCTACATTCAGATAAAAATAAGCTGTAACGTGTAGTCAGTCACTGCCTAAAAGGTTGTTAGCAGCTGCTACAAACAAGCTTAGCGTCAGTGTGTTAATCTAATGTTAACCTGGATATTTTTAAAAGGAGAGACATTTAATGTCCATTGTTTGCGAATGAATAGCATACATTCATTCACGGTGTCACTCAAATATTAGGGACTTGACTTGGACTTGACTTGGACTTGAGATCAGAGACTTGAGACTTGACTTGGACTTGAGATCAATGACTTGAGACTTGACTTGGACTTGACCTGGACATGAGATCAGAGACTTGAGACTTGACTTGGACTTGAGATCAGAGACTTGAGACTTGACTTGGACTTGCAAAAAATGACTTGTGAGCATCTCTGCCGGGAGGAGACCCAGAGGAAGACTCAGGATACGCTGGAGGGACTATGTTTCTCGGCTGGCCTGGGAATGCCTTGGGATTCCCCCAGAGGAGCTGCTCCAAGTGGCTGGGGAGAGGGAAGTCTGGGCCTCCCTACTTAGGCTGCTACCCCCGCGACCCGACCCCGGATAAGCGGAAGAAAATGGATAGATGGATGGATCAGTCCCAAGTGACACTGTTGATGCTGATCCTTCATTATAAGGTTCAGTAAAAGCCCCTGCATGTGTAATACCTACAGCTAAGGAGTCTTTGCCACTATCCAATGAAGAGCAGCTCACGTCTGTCAATAAGGCAGAAGAACTAACAGAAGTGCCAAAGATGGAGGAAAACACTACAGTTTACCGTTCTGAATCTGTGGAACTGCCTGTGGAAGAAAACATATTTACTGACATGACTGAAGACTTACATGAAGCCACAATATCTGTGGAGGCTGAGGGTGAAGGTCTTGGCCCTGAACAATCTGAGTCATCATTGGATCTGACATATAATGGTTCTGCCACTGCATCTAATGATGCTGAGGCTGAGATAGCCCTCAGACAATCTACCCGGCAGCGTCACCAACCAAGTCGACTGCAATACTCTGTATTGGGTAACCCATTAATTTCTGTTGTTCAAACCTTGTTTCAGGGCTTATCCGATGCCTATACTCAGGCTTTAAACCATTGTCCCTGCAGCAGATGCTCAGAACTGGTAAAGTCCAATAATTCTCCTGCAACGAGGACGTGCATGAATTAAAGCGGGGAGGGTATAACCCAGTCAAATTTGGTTCTTGTATTTCCTCAATTTTATGCTTTCACCGTGTCCATTGTTTTGGGACTAAGTGTGAAATCTCATGAGATTTTGTGAGATTTGAGTTTCATAGAAAGACATGGCTCCTCCCATCATTTGGGAAAAAGCAGGTGTGTGTGACTGGTGACTGAGGAAGTTCAGAGCTGCTGCAGCTTTTAGATGTCTCTAAGCTGTAAGAAACTTCTGTTTTGTGCTTAAAAGACAGAAACAAGCAAACTGGCCAGGTTTCTATGAGGGAGGCCAGATTTCCTATGATGGAGGCCAGGTTTCCCATGATGGCGAGCTACCACTAGGCTTCAGGCCCAAAGAACCCGGAGCCAGAACCTGAGTTGTCTTGTGCGGTAGGAGATGCTGTGGCCTGCTCCCTACACACACACCCAAAAACCTTTACAAGCGTTAAAGGCTCCTGAACATTTATTTGGTCTTCATTGACTACATTTAAACCCCTCAATCTTATCTGGACTATTGCCCTGGCCTTGGTATTTCATGAACTGTGGGATTAATACAAGCATTTGGATTTAGTCTGGATAATTTGGGAGATCTGTTCATCTATTGAAATATTTTGTTTATTGGTACAATGAATGGATTGATGACATTGATGACAGTTGTTTTTGTTTTGTTTTTGTACATATTGTAAATATCATATTTAATACAAAGCACCTTATGCACTGATTTTCTGTCCTTGTGTTCTTAAATACAAATGCAACCATGACCCTTCATGAGGCGAACATTAGAACCTTCTGATAACTGGCCTGCTACTAATACTTTTGAGTGATCACCACTTTGTCTGATCTTTAGCATTTACATCATATATGCTACATGTCTCTAATTGATGTTGTATTTATATACATGGCCATGTGAGACATCATGTGGATGTCTCTCACATTTGGCTTTTTTCCTAATGGCATCTGCTCTCTGCATCCCTGAGCATTTCAAGGGCGTGAATGAATTACGTTCCCATAGCAAGTATGTTGCACTGAGAGACCAAACTGAAAGGGAACTGAAAGTTATGCACCATAACTCATGTTCCCTGAAGGAAGGGAACAAGGTGCAGCATAGCTGGCCCTTTTCAATGCTGAAAGCTCGGTGAAGTGCAATTTTTGAGAAACATGGACGAGCGTCGGTCGCTTAAATGCCCAGAGGGCGGGGCCTCTGGCGCGACGCTGATGCCCATGCCGTAAAGGTGTGAATGTATTCCTTCAGGTAATCGCGCGGGGCGCAATTACCATAGCAACTATGTTGCACCGAGAGACCAAACTGAAAGGGAACAAGGTTGATCTGAACCTTAACCTAAACTTTTGCCTTAACTTTTCTACAAGATACTTTAAGACTGTCACAGTTACTGATGGGTAGTTTAATGATCCAGTGGAGATGAACAGGTTCCCAGGTCCTTAAATACCCAGAAGCTTTGTCAACCAGGATTTGGCACAGCTGAGTACTGTAGATGGCTCCCCTCTGCCATTCAATGACAGTAGAGAAGTTGTTAGTGTAGAAGATACTGGAATCCTACACATTTGGGAACTTTAGGGTGAGATTTTTGTTATGTTTATGTCTGTTGTTCTTGTTTTCTGATCCCTGTACAGCTGCTTTTAGTTTATTCATCATGCCTGTCATTCAACTGTAATTTCTCCTTGTTATATATTAGTCTCTGGTCTTCAGTTGTTCATTGCCATTGTTACGTCAACCACGATCATATAACATATTTAAAGGACACAAGACAAAAGGAAGGCTTTAAAAAGTTTATTTGTTTTCAACTCTCTGTGGCTACGGGCGTGGTTCATGCAGCCAGTTGCCTCTCTGGGTAGAAAAAAGAAAAAAAACAGGAGTTCACACCTTCAGTTTCCCCCGTGTCACAAACAAAACAAAGCCTCAAACAAAAGGTGGGTCTGGTGAGCTGGCCAAAAAGAATAAAACAATACCAGAGGGGGCCAGCCCATATAGGGCCATCAAAGCCCCTATCAGCATCGGACTAACGGTTTACACAACCACCTAAGGTAACGGTAAGGACGAAAACAGGACTACCGGTCTCACCAGGCCAAAAACCTACGTTTAAAAAAAAGTAACAAACAACCAACGTCCAGCTAAACTAATAGGCCCTCCTCGGCCAACCAAACACAAGCAGCTAAGTCCACTAGAGCAAAACGAGCACACACCTGCTCACAACACAACTCCCTCGGGAGTGACAACCTGAGAGGCGAGGGGTGGGAGGAGAAATGCAAACCTCTAAACCTCAGCGCCCAACCAGATCTTTGCATCACACGGGCTCACAGCGCTGTCCAATAGAGCAATCTAATTAATTAAGACTAAGCTCAGTCAGGCTTTCAAAGTAAATTTAGCAGCGAGGCTAGATGGACAACCAAAATAAACAAACACACTCGGGCATAATAATGTGTCCCAAGCACATAACAGCCAGATGTGTATGTGTGTGTGGTGTTCAAATACTTGCTGTAAAACTTTATCCCCAGGATTTAGATTTATTTTTACATTGCTTATCTGGATTTAGATTTATCTATCACCCATTGTTTGTGATAGAAGACTCTGACATGTCAAGAATTCAGCATGCTTGTACTGTACTCGTGTACCAGATGTCTCTCTTTGAGCAGTTCAGCCATGGGACAGTGAAAATAGTATACTGGTATGTGGAGGTGTCACTAAGCATCTGACCTTCAGCTGGACAGGATTCAAATATAGCTGGCTTCTAATATACTTGGAAGAGGAAAGTGTTGTGATTGTCAAAGCAAGACAATTCCATCTCCCATGCTGTTGGATTGTGAATTGAAATCCCCTCTTTAGGGCACCCAACTTGATTAAAATTCCTCTTCCTGAAAAGGAAACTCCTGCTGCACAGATACTGTAATTGCTTTACCCGAGGCAACAACTCATTCCCAACCTGGACAAAGCTTTCTCCCATTTCCAATTGAGAACTATGAGCTCAGAGTCATCCAAGCTGCTTCATACTTGGCTGTGATCCATCCCAGTGCACAATGAAGGTCATTACTTGAAGACACCAACAGAACCACATCATCTGTAAAAAGCAGAGATGATATCCTGAGGTTTTCAAACCAAATACCCTTCTCTCCAATAATGTGCATTTAGATCCTGTCCATGGCCATCACCAACAGGATGGAGACAAAAGTAAAGCCTTGGCTGAGTCCAACCTGCACCAAGAACAAGTTAAACATTTTTGCTGAAATGTGGACACAGCTCCTGCTTTATTTACTCAGTGGCATTGGCAAGTTTGGCAATCAATCAAAGCAAACCTTGGAGTAAACTTTCCTGGGAGGCTGAGAAGTGTGATCCCTCAACAATTAAAACAACTCTCGTTTCCCCCTTTTTAAAATAGGGAACCGCAACCCTGGTCTGCCACTCAGAAAACGTTGACCTGATCCTCCATGTGTGTCCAGGTTTCCCCACTGTTGGATAATTCAATTATCCTATCATTAACTCATTATTCAAATAAGCCAATCTGAGGATACGAGAAGATTTTTCAACCCAGCTTTCTCCTTGCAGGGAAGTGTGTGTGTGTGTGT
>JBBPBX010026079.1:0-31328 GCA_038048925.1 Garcialebias charrua
TGCCCGGAGATCACGAGCATCCAGTAGAGATTTACGGCCTTGACCCTTACGCAAAGCGATTGTTCCAGATTATCTGAATCTTTTGATGATGTTATGCATGGTTGATGATGATAACTTAAAAGTCTTTGCTATTTTATGCTGGTAACACCATTCTGGTATTGCTGCACAATCTTTTTGCGCAACAATGGTGGAATTGGTGTTCCTCTTACCATCTTGGCTTCTGAGAGACACTGACACTTTGAGAAGCTCTATTTATACCCAGTCATGTTGTCAATTTACCTAATTAGTGTTAATTGGTCTTCCAGCTGTTCGTTATAAGCTCAATTTCCTTTTTCCACCCACTTATTGCTACTTGTCCCCACTTTTTAGGGATTTATTGACAATGTGAAATTTTGAATCAACATTTTTTCTTTAAAATTTTACATTTACTCAGATTAAACTTTTGATCTATCATCTATGTTCCATTACCAATAAAATATTGACATTTGCCATCTCCACATCATTGCATTCAGTTTTTATTCACAATTTGTTTAGAGTCACAACTTTTTTTGAATATACTAGAAAACTGATTGTCCAGTTTTTAATGTTTTTAGTCAAAAATTAGGACATGCTTTCCTTTTGAGTTAATGTACAGTGTTTCCCCTACCATTATAGAAGCAGGGTGCTGCCCCACCACGTCAACAGAACTGAGCGCCCCGCCTACCAAAGTGAACTTGCCCCCCTCCCACTCCCACCCGGCACTGATATAGCACTAAGGTAGCAGTATGAAATACAGGCTCCCTAGCTAAAAAGTTAAAGATGCCTCTTCCCTCATGCTGAATGCACCCTCCCCCCACCCCTGCTCAAAAACTGTTGTATAAGATTTGCTCAAACATGTCTCCATCCCTACCCATCAAGAAAAATCATGGATGAGATGAGCACCCCGCCATGGCAAGTTAACTAGGGGAAACACTGATGTATATTTAAATTTTTCAATTTGTACAAATCCTTTAAGGTTCTTTGTAGTCCACTATTGTCATCACTCTGTTAAATTCAAGTCTCTATTGCAAATCAGTCCGTAAGGCTCAGTGTGATTAACCTGTATAATTAAAGGTTGAATGAATTAATGAATTTGAATTTTAAAATGGAATTTTCTCAGATGAAATTCAATTAAGTGATGCTGAAGAGATGGAAAGTGAGAATGAATCAGATGACAATGATGAAGTACAAGTCCCAGTACAAGTCCCATCAGAAGAGTGCGAAGAAATGCCTGAGGAGACGCTTGACCAGCCTGTGGAAGCTGCAACAAACTCTACAACAACTGTTGACATCCATGACAATAATGATGATGGTACGTTATTTCAACCCAAATTTCATACGTTCCCATGACAAGACTTTTTTAAACGAGTACCCTGATGCATGCTTAATAATCCAGTTAGAAAAATATTTAAAAAAAAGCTAAGTCTGGTCCTCTGGACATTCAAAAAATAAAACAAAACAACGAGGTTAAGTCCGGTCCTCTGGACGAATTATTCAGTAAATAAGAATAAGGACCTGACTTAACCTTGTAATTTTTTTGTACCTGGATTATTAAGCATGTATCAGGATTTTTTTTTAAACTTTTGTGTTATGTTTTCTAGAAGTGTCATCATCCAAAATGGATGAAGCTGTCCCTTCAACTAAAGGTAAGGCAGAGTTTAATGAGGAAGAGCATAAAGTCAAAATACTATACATAGAGATGGAAGACAAAAAAATCCAAAAACATATTTATATGCATGGCGGGGGTGGATGAGGTAGCTCGGTGGTCATTGCCATGGTCTCATAGTCCTGAGGTGGCAGGTTCAAGCCCAGGTTGCATCAAGTAGGACATTTGTTGTAAAACAATAGTCATTTGTTTCAATCTTTCCATTTTTTTCACAATTTTTAAAACTCAAAAGCTGCCAAGATACATGAGAACAAGTTGTTGACTACAATGATTATGAATGATAGTCAAAAAGTAAGTAAAATAAAGTCTACATTTATGTAAAATCCACATTTTAGTTAAAAAAGTGAAACCTCATAATAGCCTATCAATGACCATCATCTACGATAGGCACTGATACATGAAGTTAACATTAGTTCTAAAATAACAGCCGTTTTAGAACTAATGTTGACTTCATGCATACTGTGGTGAACCTTGAAGAAGGTAGAAGCAGAAAGAAAACATGGATGAAAAGTCTTTAGTTGTTACTAATTTCTTTGTATTTTCCTTTTAAACTCTAAGATTTTTAGTCCGTCACATTGACACCATTTGGTCCAATGTATTTATGTATCATGGGTAAAACATGTAACAAAATAAAATGTTAATGTTGATTTTTATGATTTTCCCTCAGCCTGTAATCTGATAAATTATTTGTCTAAAGTTCTGATGAATTTTGAGTTGCCCAACTACTAAATATACATTTTTTTGTTTCCTCCTTGTTTTCTAGCGAAAAACTCAAGCCCAGGACCAAGAAGAGTAACAAAGAGAAGTTGGTCGAATGCTGAAGTGGCTGCTGTAATGCGTCATTTCAGAAGGCACATAAGTAAAGGAAAACTGGCCAGTAAGAATGAATGCAGCCACTGTAAGATGGTTGAGAGCCCTGTGTTGGATCAAAGAACAGTTCAAAATATAAGAGACTTTGTGAGAAACCGGGGAATAACTGAAATGAGACAAAAACGGAAACAAAACTTATAGATGTGTTACTGTATCTAAAAAAACAAGTCTGGTCCTCTGGACATTCCAAAACAAAACAAAAAAATAGAAATGTTTCGTCTTTCATCCGAAAGACTTCCTCCGTCTGAGATGCTGCATTCAGCTCTGTCTCATAAATAGCACCCTCTCACAGTGGATCAACCAGTTTGCAGGTCCTTCTTGATCATGTGAGCAGTTGGTTTTGGCTGTCATCAGCAAACTGGTTGATCCATTGTGAGAGGGTGCTATTTATGAGACTGAGCTGAATGCAGCACCTCGGACCGAGGAATGGTCAGAGATGGTGTCTAATAGTGGCTGGAGCACTATAAATCATGCCAAGTACAATAAGGCCATTAACATTATCATTCACTGAAGATTTTAAGCTTCTGCATCAGCATCTGAATAAATCAGGAGAAAATGCATTTAGCACCTTGAAAGATGATGCCAGCCCCCAGACTTATGCAGAACTTGTAAAAGTTACACTTGCACAGGTCATTGTGTTCAATTGTAGACGAGCAGGAGAGGTTTCAAAGATGCACCTACAAAGTTTTATGGAGCGTGACACCACCAAGCTCCATGAAGATGATGCCATGGGTTTGTCAACGGTTGAACAGAAGCTCTACAGCCATTTCACTCGGGTTAAAATCATTGGGAAAGAGGCTGAAAGGTTTTAGATATCCCTGTGATGGATTGGAGACTTGTGCAGGTGTCCCTGTGATGGACTGGTGACATGTCCAGATGTCCCTGTGATGGACTGGTGACATGTCCAGATGTCCCTGTGATAGACTGGAGACTTGTCCACGTGTCCCTGTGATGGACTGGTGACTTGTCCAGGTGTCCGTGTGATGGACTGGCGACTTGTCCATGTGTCCCTGTGATGGACTGGAGACCTGTCCAGGTGTCCCTGTGATGGACTGGTGACTTGTGTAGGTGTCCCTGTGATGGACTGGTGACTTGTCCACGTGTCCTTGTGACATACTGGAGACCTGTCCAGGTGTCCCTGTGATGGACTGGAGACTTTTCCATGTGTCCCTGTGATAGAATGGAGAGCTGTCCATGTGTCCCTGTGATGGACTGGAGACATTCACGTGTCCCTGTGATAGACTGGCTGGAGACTTGTCCATATGTCCTTGTGATGGACTGGAGACTTGTCCACGTGTCCCTGTGATGGACTGGAAACTTGTAAATGTGTCCCTGTGATGGACTAGAGACTTATCCACGTGTCCCTGTGATGGACTGGTGACTTGTAAATGTGTCCCTGTGATGGATTGGAGACTTGTCCACGTGTCCCTGTGATTGACTGGAGACTTGTCCATGTGTCCCTGTGATGGACTGGAGACCTGTCCAGGTGTCCCTGTGATGGACTGGAGACTTTTCCATGTGTCCCTGTGATAGACTGGAGAGCTGTCCACGTGTCCCTGTGATAGACTGGAGACTTGTCCATGTGTCCCTGTGATGGACTGGAGACCTGTCCAGGTGTCCCTGTGATGGACTGGAGACTTTTCCATGTGTCCCTGTGATAGACTGGAGAGCTGTCCATGTGTCCCTGTGATGGACTGGAGACATTCACGTGTCCCTGTGATAGACTGGATGGAGACTTGTCCATATGTCCTTGTGATGGACTGAAGACTTGTCCACGTGTCCCTGTGATGGACTGGAAACTTGTAAATGTGTCCCTGTGATAGACTAGAGACTTATCCACGTGTCCCTGTGATGGACTGGTGACTTGTAAATGTGTCCCTGTGATGGACTGGAGACTTGTCCACGTGTCCCTGTGATGGACTGGAGACTTGTCCATGTGTCCCTGTGATGGACTGGAGACCTGTCCATGTGTCCTGTGATGGACTGGAGACGTTCACGTGTCCCTGTGATAGACTGGAGACTTGTCCATATGTCCTTGTGATGGACTGGAGACTTGTCCATATGTCCTTGTGATGGACTGGAGACTTGTCCATATGTCCTTGTGATAGACTGGAGACCTGTCCAGGTGTCCCTGTGATGGACTGGTGACTTGTGTAGGTGTCCCTGTGATGGACTGGTGACTTGTCCACGTGTCCTTGTGACATACTAGAGACCTGTCCAGGTGTCCCTGTGATGGACTGGAGACTTTTCCATGTGTCCCTGTGATAGAATGGAGAGCTATCCATGTGTCCCTGTGATGGACTGGAGACATTCACGTGTCCCTGTGATAGACTGGCTGGAGACTTGTCCATATGTCCTTGTGATGGACTGGAGACTTGTCCACGTGTCCCTGTGATGGACTGGAAACTTGTAAATGTGTCCCTGTGATGGACTAGAGACTTATCCACGTGTCCCTGTGATGGACTGGTGACTTGTAAATGTGTCCCTGTGATGGACTGGAGACTTGTCCACGTGTCCCTGTGATGGACTGGAGACTTGTCCATGTATCCCTGTGATGGACTGGAGACCTGTCCAGGTGTCCCTGTGATGGACTGGAGACTTTTCCATGTGTCCCTGTGATAGACTGGAGAGCTGTCCACGTGTCCCTGTGATAGACTGGAGACTTGTCCATGTGTCCCTGTGATGGACTGGAGACCTGTCCAGGTGTCCCTGTGATGGACTGGAGACTTTTCCATGTGTCCCTGTGATAGACTGGAGAGCTGTCCATGTGTCCCTGTGATGGACTGGAGACATTCACGTGTCCCTGTGATAGACTGGCTGGAGACTTGTCCATATGTCCTTGTGATGGACTGAAGACTTGTCCACGTGTCCCTGTGATGGACTGGAAACTTGTAAATGTGTCCCTGTGATGGACTAGAGACTTATCCACGTGTCCCTGTGATGGACTGGTGACTTGTAAATGTGTCCCTGTGATGGACTGGAGACTTGTCCACGTGTCCCTGTGATGGACTGGAGACTTGTCCATGTGTCCCTGTGATGGACTGGAGACCTGTCCATGTGTCCTGTGATGGACTGGAGACGTTCACGTGTCCCTGTGATAGACTGGAGACTTGTCCATATGTCCTTGTGATGGACTGGAGACTTGTCCATATGTCCTTGTGATGGACTGGAGACTTGTCCATATGTCCTTGTGATGGACTGGAGACTTGTCCACATGTCCCTGTGATGGACTGGAGACTTGTCCATATGTCCTTGTGATGGACTGGTGACTTGTGTAGGTGTCCCTGTGATGGACTGGTGACTTGTCCACGTGTCCCTGTGATGGACTGGAGACTTGTCCATATGTCCTTGTGATGGACTGGAGACTTGTCCACGTGTCCCTGTGATGGACTGGAGACCTGTCCATGTGTCCTATGATGGACTGGAGACGTTCACGTGTCCCTGTGATAGACTGGAGACTTGTCCATATGTCCCTGTGATGAACTGGAGACTTGTGCAGGTGTCCATGTGATGGACTGGAAACTTGTCCACGTGTCCCTGTGATGGACTGGAGACTTGTCCATGTGTCCCTGTGATGGACTGGAGACCTGTCCATGTGTCCTGTGATGGACTGGAGACGTTCACGTGTCCCTGTGATAGACTGGAGACTTGTCCATATGTCCTTGTGATGGACTGGAGACTTGTCCATATGTCCTTGTGATGGACTGGAGACTTGTCCATATGTCCTTGTGATAGACTGGAGACCTGTCCAGGTGTCCCTGTGATGGACTGGTGACTTGTGTAGGTGTCCCTGTGATGGACTGGTGACTTGTCCACGTGTCCTTGTGACATACTAGAGACCTGTCCAGGTGTCCCTGTGATGGACTGGAGACTTTTCCATGTGTCCCTGTGATAGAATGGAGAGCTATCCATGTGTCCCTGTGATGGACTGGAGACATTCACGTGTCCCTGTGATAGACTTGCTGGAGACTTGTCCATATGTCCTTGTGATGGACTGGAGACTTGTCCACGTGTCCCTGTGATGGACTGGAAACTTGTAAATGTGTCCCTGTGATGGACTAGAGACTTATCCACGTGTCCCTGTGATGGACTGGTGACTTGTAAATGTGTCCCTGTGATGGACTGGAGACTTGTCCACGTGTCCCTGTGATAGACTGGAGACTTGTCCATGTATCCCTGTGATGGACTGGAGACCTGTCCAGGTGTCCCTGTGATGGACTGGAGACTTTTCCATGTGTCCCTGTGATAGACTGGAGAGCTGTCCACGTGTCCCTGTGATAGACTGGAGACTTGTCCATGTGTCCCTGTGATGGACTGGAGACCTGTCCAGGTGTCCCTGTGATGGACTGGAGACTTTTCCATGTGTCCCTGTGATAGACTGGAGAGCTGTCCATGTGTCCCTGTGATGGACTGGAGACATTCACGTGTCCCTGTGATAGACTGGCTGGAGACTTGTCCATATGTCCTTGTGATGGACTGAAGACTTGTCCACGTGTCCCTGTGATGGACTGGAAACTTGTAAATGTGTCCCTGTGATGGACTAGAGACTTATCCACGTGTCCCTGTGATGGACTGGTGACTTGTAAATGTGTCCCTGTGATGGACTGGAGACTTGTCCACGTGTCCCTGTGATGGACTGGAGACTTGTCCATGTGTCCCTGTGATGGACTGGAGACCTGTCCATGTGTCCTGTGATGGACTGGAGACGTTCACGTGTCCCTGTGATAGACTGGAGACTTGTCCATATGTCCTTGTGATGGACTGGAGACTTGTCCATATGTCCTTGTGATGGACTGGAGACTTGTCCATATGTCCTTGTGATGGACTGGAGACTTGTCCACATGTCCCTGTGATGGACTGGAGACTTGTCCATATGTCCTTGTGATGGACTGGTGACTTGTGTAGGTGTCCCTGTGATGGACTGGTGACTTGTCCACGTGTCCCTGTGATGGACTGGAGACTTGTCCATATGTCCTTGTGATGGACTGGAGACTTGTCCACGTGTCCCTGTGATGGACTGGAGACCTGTCCATGTGTCCTATGATGGACTGGAGACGTTCACGTGTCCCTGTGATAGACTGGAGACTTGTCCATATGTCCCTGTGATGAACTGGAGACTTGTGCAGGTGTCCATGTGATGGACTGGAAACTTGTCCACGTGTCCCTGTGATGGACTAGAGACTTGTCCACGTGTCCCTGTGATGTACTGGTGGCTTGTCCAGCTGTCCCTGTGATGGACTGGAGACCTTTCCAGGTGTCCCTGTGATGGACTGGTGACTTGTCCACGTGTCCCTGTGATGGACTGGAGACTTGTCCTTGTGATTGTTGGATATGTGCACCGGCGACCCCCGTGACCCAAAATGGAAGAAACGGGTAAAGATAATGAATGGATGTAGCAAATGGGCAATGTTTAGGCTGATGGTCCTCCTTGATCATGTGAGCAACTGGTTTTGGCTGTCATCATAAAGTCTTTATTTATAAGACTGAGCTGAATACAGTATCTCAGACTAAGGAAGTCTTTCATCCGAAAGACTTCCTCAGTCTGAGATGCATTCAGCTCAGTCTTATAAATAAAGACTTCCTGATGACAGCCAAAACCAGTTGCTCACATGATCAATGAGGACCATCAGCCTAATCATGTGATCATATGAGCAGCTGGTTTTGGCTGTCATCAGCAAACTGTTTGATCCACTTTGAGAGGGTGCTATTTATGAGACTGAGCTGAATGTAGCACCTCAGACTGAGGAAGTCTTTATAAGACTGAGCTGAATACAGCATCTCAGACTGAGGAAGTCTTTCGTCGCTCGTAAGTCGGGGATCACCTGTACTTTACAGTGTGTTGTGATGAACCTTGTAAATAAAGTAAATTTTGTTTTAGAAATATGTTCAGGTTTATAATGTTAATGTTTTATAATATGTAAATATGTCATCTCAGAAGTCTTTCATCGCTCGTAAGTCGGGGATCACCTGTACTTTACATTGTGTTGTGATTAACCCTGCAGAAAAAGTAAAAATTTGTTTTAGAAATATGTATATGTTGATATGTTTTATAATAATGTAAATATGTCACCAGAATTTAAGTTTTTATTTTTTATTTTATTTTAAACATTTGAAGATTTTGTTATTGAAGTTTTTTTAGTGAATGTAAATAAAGTATGTGCATAATTTGTTTAATAAAAGCAGTTCAAAAAATAGTTCTCCTAATGCAGTGTCCTGTCACATTTGTGTGTTTTATGTTAATTTTATGTTAAGTAGGCGGAGTTTAAATGTCCCTTTAAAGACCCCATAATGCATGTTTGTCCTCATAAACCACATTTTTTGACGTCCTTGTAAACCACACTGGAGTCTGGGTGGTAAAACGTGCTGTGAAGCTCCTATCGGAAAGCTAAAGGGACCCAAATTTTTTTCAAAAATTTTAGAGTGCACTGAGCTTGGTCCCAGGTCGCTAGGACCTCGGGAAGGGGTAGACCCCGTATTACACCTTCGGGCGGGTTTGGCGAAAAAGTCCGGCTAAACCACATTGACAAACCTGTGTGTGTGTGTGTGTGTGTGTGTGTGTGTGTACAGGTGGTCCCCGACTTACGACGACATCGACATACGAGGTTCCGACTTTACGAAGTTATCATATTTAATAAAAATATGACATTTAATTTTAAATTTTTTAAATTTTCATGTTCTTAAATTCATGTGTATAGCACTCTGTTGCAGCTGTGGTTGTTTTAAAGGCTTTATAAATAAAATTATAATAAAAATTATAATTTTTAATCATAACTGCGTAGCTTCCGTCCGTTTCCGGAAATGCCGCCGGTGTCCTCCATTTTACGTTTAGTTACAGTCTCGGCTCCTGCCAGCTGGCTATGGAGGACTGTGTGTCCCATCAGGGTTGGCTCGTACAGATAAATTAGCTAGAAATGCTCGGTGAACTCTGTGGATGTCTCAGGCAGCCGCGGATCGCTCCGCGATCGCTCCGCGATCGCTCCCACTACGCCGCCCAACATGCTAACGAGTGCAGCTAACCCGGAGCTAACGCGGGCGGGGACACCAAGCCAACATGCTACGGAGGGGCCATCTGCTGCCGGGAGCTCGCCAAAATGTCCGCCTGGCAGCCTAAGATGTCGGGGGACACCGAGCTGAAGCGGAGAAACAGCGAGCGCCGACACCCTTTTGATGAACTAACAGGCTAACGAGCGCAGCTAACGTGGAGCTAACGCGGACGAGGACACCAAGCCGACATGTCGCAGAGTGGCCATCTGCGGCCGGGAAATCGCCTCATTGTACGCCTGGCAGCCTAAGATGTCGGGGGACACTGAGCTGACGCGGAGAAACATCGAGCGCCGACACCCTTTGGATGAACTAACAGGCTAACTAGCGCAGCTAACGGGGAGCTAACAATAGTTAACGAGTGCAGCTAACGCGGGCAGCTCGTTTGGATGGATGGACAAACACCGTGGAGAAACGGCTTTTGGTAAGTTATTAAACTCTTTTTCTGGCTCCAAATGTATGAAGTTAACATACTAACAGTTCTTCCTATAAACAGTTTGGACTGCGTGGTGTTGCAGGGAAGCTGCAGAGCTCAGACGTAACGTAGCGGAGCTAACATACAAACAGACGAGAGAAGCTGCAGCTCAAAGTAAGATTTTTTTTATTTTTATGTATTTTCTTTTAAAATGTTTTAAAGTGTTAGGATAGGTGAAGTGATTGTTAACTTGGTAACTGTTCATTACCGTGCATGTACGTGTATCAGTGGCGGCTCGTGCGGTAAATAAAGGTAGTCCCTGACAAACGAGATTTTCGTCTTACGAGACAGTCGTAGTAACGGAACTCGCTCGTAAGTCGGGGACTACCTGTATATATATATATATATATATATATATATATATATATATATATATATATATATATATATATATATATATATATATATATATATATATATATATATATATATATATATATATATATATATATATATATATATATATATATATATATATATATATATATATATATATATATATATATATATATATATATATATATATATATATATATATATATATATATATATATATATATATATATATATATATATATATATATATATATATATATATATATATATATATATATATATATATATATATATATATATATATATATATATATATATATATATATATATATATATATATATATATATATATATATATATATATATATATATATATATATAATATATATATATATATATATATATATATATATATATATATATATATATATATATATATATATATATATATATATATATATATATATATATATATATATATATATATATATATATATATATATATATATATATATATATATATATATATATATATATATATATATTATATACAGGAAGCCCTCGAGTTACGTCAGGGATTGGGACCTACGTGTGTGACTTAGGTCGATTTTGTCGTACCTCGCGGACCAAAAACACCTGCCTGTCGTAGGTCCGCGTTTCTGACATAGGTCGCGGCTATACCACTAACGGAGCGCCGCACACATATTTAATGGCATGAGACTGAACAAGCAGACATACTAGGCCATGAACATGCACAGAACTGTACAGTAAATGAATACAGTACTGTACTGTACAATAAATAAAAAATATAATGTCTTACTTTGAGCTGGTCAAAGCCTGCCTTCGTCTTTTAGCATCAGCTCGCACCCGTCCGAGCTCCCCCAGCTTCCTTACGCTCCACACGCACACACGTGGTCAAAACTGTTTAAAAGAATGACTGTTAGCTTCTTAACTTCATACATTTGGAGCCAGAAAAAAAAAAAACTTACTGAAAGCCGTTTCTCCGCGATGTTCCTCCATCCAAAACAAGCTGCTCGGCGTTAGCTACGGTTAGGCCCCGCCATTAGCAGCAATGGTTAGCATGTCAGTTCATTCAAAAAGGCTGTCGGCTTTGTATCTCCGCGTTAGCTCGGTGTCCCCCGACTGCCAGGCGGACATTTGCGGCGAGCTCCCGGCCGCAGATGGCCCCTCCGCGGCATGTCGGCTCGGTGTCTTCGCCTGTGTTAGCTGCTCTGTTAGCTGCTGTCGTTAGCATGTCGGGCGGCGTTGTTAGAGCGATCACGGGGCGATCGGCGGCTGCTCCTCCGGGCCTGAGACGTCCACAGAGTTGACCGAGTGTTTCCAGCAAATTTATCCGTATGAGGCAACCCTGAACGGACACACGGTCCTCTAAAGCCAGCTGACAGGAGCGTCTAGAGCTCCATTGACCGCAGTACTGTAGTAAAATGGCGACCGGAAACGACCGGAAGTTGCGTAAATACGATCAAATTGTAATTAAAAACGAAATATTAATAATTATACTTTATTTATAAAGCCATTTAAAACAACCACAGCTGCAACAAAGTGCTATACACATGAAATTAATAACATAAAAAAAAAAAAAATAATAATAATAATAATATATTTTTTTTTAATCATATTTTTATTAAATATGATAAAATCGTAAGTCTGAGTTGCCGTAGGTCGCGGGTGACGTAGGTCGAGGGTTTGCTGTATATATATATGTATATATATATATATATATATATGTATATGTGTATAAATGTATATATGTATATATATATATACATGTATATGTGTATATATATGTATGTATATGTACCGTATATGTATATGTATATATATATAATTTTTTTTTTTTTTTTGTCGTGGTAAGTATGGGCCTTAAAGCTTCAGTATGTAGCTTTTTTTTTAAACATATTTCTTCACTCTGCCACTATCTCTTGAAAGATTGATGTTTGAAATGTAATCTCTGAAAAAAACTATATTCCTCTGGCATCTCCCAGTGGTAATAAAAGCATTTATAAAAACCAGAGAGCGGCCCGCGTTTAACCAGCCAATAAAAACAGACTTTATAACCAGCCATTCAGCCAATAAAAACAGAGCTTCTAACTTCTCACCCCCTAACCCACGCCTGTCAGCCCGCAGCGGTGTTCGCTTCTTCCTTCACTGACAGCAATGAGGAAGTGGATTGATTTGTCACGAGCGAATTAAATCATGTCCAACGTGGCTGCGTGAAGCTCTGCAGATTTCAGGGTGTTTTTGTGTTGCTGGACCAGTGCTCCATGGTTTTATTTTATTTTTTAGAACGTTTTATTAACATATAATCACATAACTTTGCAGCGGTTGAGACGGGACATGTGGGGGCGGAGCATTCCAGGCTGCAGCGTGAGCGAGGTGGAGCTGAGTCATATATGGCTCTGAGTGAGGAGGGACCAGAAACGTGTCTCTGTTCAAAATGTTTCTAAGTGCCAGCGTGTTCCAGAAATTACATACTGAACCTTTAAGTGCAGTTAATAAAATTAACTCATCTGGGCACAGAGAAAAACCTCTTGAGGATTTTCTAACAACAAAGGACAGGAGGAAAGGGATAAGTAAACCCAAGATGTATTATGAATAAGTTTATACCAGCAGTGATGGAACCTGCAGGTGGATGAGGCAGTCCATCCAACACATGTACAGTATACAGAAGAAAGTGGTGGGTGAGGGCTCCAAGACCAGTGATAAAACGTAAGGCTCCATGATATACAGAGTCCAAAAACTGCAGCCAGCGAGAGGCTGTGTGCATAGAAATCATGTCTCCATAGTCTAAGATGGGCAAGAAAGTGATGGCAAAATGATGTTTTCTAGCCTGAAAAGAAAAACAAGACCTAATTCTGAGAAGAAATAAAACTTTTTTACCAGCTGTTCCATTTAGAGAACAAAGGCCAGGGACTGATCAATAATAAAAACTCAAGTATTTCTTCTGAGATACTACTTGGGTTTGAGAGCCCTGAAAAGTAATAATGGGCGACAGCTTTGGTTTAGACGAAGGCTTAGCATTAGAAAACAGCATTATATTTTATTTATCTGCATTCAAAACAAGCTTTAGATGACTCATTGGACAAAAAAAAAAACGTTAAAAGCTGCTTGTAGCTTTTCAGAAGCACGTTGTACCATGTTGGCAGCACACTGAAAAATGAAATGAATGGACTTGACTTGTTATAACTCAGTATATGCACAAGTGAAACTTTACCATAACCTTTCTTTTTTTTTCTCTTTGCTTTAACTAGTTTTATTTTTCATTTTATTCAGACAGTAAATACATTGGTGGAAAACATAATTATTTAGTTTTGGAATACAGTGAAGTAGAACTAGTTTGAGGGGTCGGTCAACCTCGATCCAAGGAATTAGATTGTGGAACAATTTGGAAGCTGAAATTAAAAATGCAAAATCAATATCTTCATTTAAGAATATGATAAAAAAATGTTTGCAAAAATATATATAAAATAATTTATCTTGTCTAGTTTCAAATTTGATAATTACATGTGTCATTCCTTCTTGTTTTCTTGACTTATTATTATCATGATTGCATATTTTCTCTCTAGTTTTTTCTTGTTGCTGAAGGTTTTCTGTTTCTTGTTGTTGAAGATTTTCTGTTTTAATTGATTTGTTCTGTACAATGGGGGCAGATTGAATAAGAAACTCTCTTCATTCTGCCACCTTTCTATGAGTTACAGTCACAATATGTTACAGGTCCCGAGTGTCAGGACTGCTGCAACAGTGATGACACACCATCTGAAGAATAATAAAATTAGGAGTCAAAGATGACGACCATTGTTTCGCCGTTTAAATCCAGAAAGCATGTCTATGAGTGCACACCTAATTCTCCAGCTCCCCGGGCGCTTTCTATGGCTGCTCACTGCACCACCTAGTGGTGGTTGGGTTAAAAGCAGAGACGAATTTCGTCTGTGTATGGGAAACACACTGCAAATTTGGCTGGTCTACATATAAGAAAAAAATACTATATTTGATTCAAAACCACTTAAAACAAGTGAAATTATCTGTCCATGCAGCAAGTTAATTTTACTTAACAAGAAATCTTGAAATAAGATATTTTAATCTAGAAATTTAAGAATTCAAAATGCTTAAAATAAGCTTTAAAAAACTTGATTTTGGATTAAATTACTTGAAATTTTACTTATAAGTAAGTAAAATATATTAAATTTAAGATTAAAAATGCTTAAAATAAGCTTTAAAAAACTTGATTTTGGATTAAATTACTTGAAATTTAACTTATAAGTAAGTAAAATATATTAATATTAAGTAAAATATATTAAATTTAAGATTGAAAATGCTTAAAATAAGCTTTAAAAAACTTGATTTTGGATTAAATTACTTGAAAATTAACATAAATAAGTAAAATATATTAAATTTAAGATTAAAAATGCTTAAAATAAGCTTTAAAAAACTTGATTTTGGATTAAATTACTTGAAATTTAACTTATAAGTAAGTAAAATATATTAAATTTAAGTAAAATATATTAAATTTAAGATTGAAAATGCTTAAAATAAGCTTTAAAAAACTTGATTTTGGATTAAATTACTTGAAATTTAACTTATAAGTAAGTAAAATATATTAAATTTAAGATTTTTTTGTTGTTAATTCTTATTTGTAAGAAATTAATACATTACAACAAGAAAAATATTTGTAATACAAGTAAAAATCTACTCAATATTAGTGAAATGTGATTAAGTAAAGTTGTTAGTTTATCTTGAAATAGGACAGTTGTTCTCAATTCAGGTCCTCATGGCCCATCTTTGTTTTCCTGCTTTGGCACACCAGATTTTAATAAATGAATGATTGACAAGTTTCTGCAAAAATGATATGTTGAAAAGCGGGGAACAACAAAAACATTTAGAATAGTGGGTCATGAGGACTGGAATTGAAAAACACTAAAATGGACCATAAATAATTTTAAATCTAAGCTCAAAAATCCTTAACACAGACATTATTCTTAAAAAATGTCTCGACTTCACCCGAAATCACCACCAGGACAAGAGTGATTAACTGTCAACATTTATTCTTCCTTTTTTCCCCAAACAATATTGAGCACAATCCTTAAAAGCTATGGCTCTTTTAAAAGGCCTAAACAGAGAAATAAAAAATAATGTAGCATTTTGCCCTTAAACATGTGGCCGTCACATAGTCCCACAATAATGTCATAATCCCAACGTGACGAACCCAATATGTGTCAACATAAAGTGCATTATTAAAAAAAGTTGTCCTTTGTGAGGATGTAAAGTGAAAAGCTTTATCAGAAAAGCATGTAGGCAAATTTGGGGGAAAAAACTAAGAAAAAACAACAACAAGAAGAAAACCAAAACAAACTGAGCTCGTAAAATTCTTATTATTCCCCTATTTTCAAAGTGAATTCTACTCAGCATTGCTTCCGTTATATTGATCCTGGATGACAATCTTTTTTTTTACATTGGGCACAATCCCTTAAAAACTAAATAAAGCCCTTTTAAAAGGTCTAAACAGTGGAAAAAAAACTACAACATTTTGCCACTAAACTTCTGAGTCACAGTCCCACAATGCTGCCAATAATGACATAATCCAGAAGTTACTCAAATGAACCTCAACATAAAGTGCATTAAGAAAAAAAAAAGGCTGTTCTTTGTAAGGTGTATAAGCGGAGCAAAAATCAGGAGATTGGTTGCCAAAATAGGAAGAAATGTCATGAACAAAAACCAAGCAACTGACCTCAGAAAATCCTACTTATCTATTTTTCAAAAAATGACTTCCACTCAGCTATTGCTTTCTTATGCACTAGTGACATCTTGATCATGGATTGTGTCACTGATTACCTCAGTTTGGATGACAGAGAGGACCGTTGCTACACATTTTGGGTACCGGTATGTTGAGTGCAAGGTGTAGTAAAATGCCATCAAGACCAACATTCCTTCCCAAAAGTCCTTCAAGGGGAGAGTGCACACAGGTGTGTTTCCCACAGCAACAATGGTGGTTGTTCCATCAAAAAGCAGCACTGGGGAGAAGAGTGGCTTCTTCTGCAGGTACAGCATGGCATCTTCAGGCTAAAATAGAACAAAAAGGACAAAGTGTTCAAGATTTTAAACTTAAGCGTTGCTGGGCATATAAACAGTTTAAGATACATTCAACCCATTTGTATGCAACAACTGAACAATGCTCTAACAGATTTACTTTTTGAGCAGAAGAAATTAATATGAAATAAATAACTGTCTGTGAATAAAAAAAAATAGTGAGCATGAAATTTATTTTTACAGCCTAAATTCAAACTCCTACAGATTCATATTTTTGAAGGCAGTTTTTTTAATATATGAATGAATTATTTATGCCTCTACTCGTGTCTTATGTATAGTTGTTCTGGCCTACCTCTCTGGAATAGTTTTTTTTTTTTTTAACAGTTAAGAAATCTTGAATATTGAGTGATTTAATATTGGAGGTAGGGTGGTTGATTAGATCCACACTCCATCCGTCTCAGCCATGTGTCCTTGGGCAAGACACCACCTGTCTTGCTGGTTGTGTGAGTGTGTATGATGGGGTGAATGAATGGGTGTAATTGAATGCCTGTTGTGTCAAAAGCTTTGTGGTCCATGTAAACTTGAAAAAGTGCTATATAAATTCTGGCCATGGTTGAAATTGCCAACAACTCTCACCTTAAGGTTATGAAGGAGAGCTTCATTTGCACTTCCAAGCCGCTTTGGTGGTGTAGTTGGTGAAGGAAAAAGGGATGGGAGTGCATTGAGAAGAGCGATAGTAAAATCCACTGTGGACCAAGAAATGTTATTCAGTGAAGTAGTCTGAACACATCAGATTTATCCATTTAATGTATGGAAAGGCAAATTACCTCCATGTACTGTACATCCAAAGGAAGAGTGAGTTTCAGGGCTTTCTTCCAAATGCCATAGAACTGCAACTTAGAACAAAACTCTGTCCATCTACCCTTCATTTGATCAATTTATTCGCAGTTGGGGTGGTTTGGAGTGACGCAATTCATCCATCACCTACGACAAAGTTGTACTCAGTCAAGAACTCACTAAACTTACACAGAGAAAAGCAAAGAAATTATGTAAATGTAGTTACACTTACATTTCAAATGTCTTTGAAGCATGGGCATGCTTCAAATATTTTTGTGGGCTTGTCTTCTTCCCTTCTAAGGTCTGCATCAATGAAAGCTCTTCTTCTACGGTCAAACTATAATTTTGTGGGAGATTTTAAAAAATGCAGTTAAGACAAATTCATGCTAGACAATATGGACAGTAATTATCCTCTTAGCTGTGTTAGGTGTAACTACCTTTTGGGTGATGAAATCCCAAATCTTCTTTCTCCTGAAGTAATTTTCAGGGCCTGGAAAAAGATCCTTCAGGTCATCCCGGGTAAAGCTTCCCAAAGCTTCTTCATCAATATTTGCATCTGTAAAAGAGAAACACAGGTTTTAATTAGACATTTCCCCATTCCACTGTCCTAGATTTGTCTTTGCCTGGGCGTGGTTAATGACACACTGAGGTCACTTTCGGTTAATAATATATTTTAGTTGTAAGTTATAATTAAATTATATAAAGTCTAGCTTTAAAAGTGTATTTCATAAACACAGAGTTAATATGACAATTAGATTGTTAACTATATATTTGCAATTAAATATTACCTTAAGAGACAGTGATTTAAAAAAGTGAACTTTTCAAATTGATGTTAAATGGAACGTGGTTAAAAAAGTTGGCTGTATCTGGCATTTGTGCTGGTGAACCACTTCAAATAGTACACAAAGTTAGTACTTTTCACACAAATTAAAGTAGAGTTTCTGATATGTCTTTCCAGTATGAATGACTGAAATCATTCTTGTGAAAATGACAGGTTTGTCGACACACACACCCCTGTCATTACTCCATATCAAATCATAGTAACAATGCTTTAACTGGCGGGGGAGCATGGAAAGCCAGGCAGCCCACCAGGTTTAAAATATCACAGCAGGAAATCTTATTTAGAAAATGTTTACCACAGAGATTGGGATCCAGGATGAATTTTATCTATGAAATTAGCTAACCATCTTCTCTGTAGGTCAGTTTTGTGTAATTAAAACCTAAAATAGTCAAATATATCAGGTTCTACACTACCCTCAAACTAAACACCATCTTATAAATTGTGTTGAAAGACCAAGGAAACCAAAGTTATGGTTGGTTATGTGTATGAATGAGGATTTTTTTAACAGCAAAAGTGTTTCTAAAATAAAATATTGGCCACAAAAGGGGGTCAAAAACATTCACGTTCAAATGTGTGCCTTTTTGCAAGTCAGGGATGTTGAAAAAAATTGTGTAGGAGCCCAAAGTTACAATAAGCGAACAACTCAGGGGACGAACATCCATCATTTAAAGTCATTATGTAAATAAACAAAGCATTAAAAAGATCTGTTACCTTTGAGTTAGTTTATTTTGCTGCATTTAATCATGAACCCAACAAACAGAACAGAATGAAACAGTACTGACATTACAACATTACTAAAAACATAAAAATATGCCTTCTATATAACAAATATTATTTTGACAAATCTGACTTGCCAAATGTTTAAACTACTTATTTTATTTACTTAGTTTTATTTTCAGCTGCTTGTAGTTGAGAAGCCCTGCTGTTGTAGTTTTAACTTGGATGTTCACAGAAAGTTTTTTTTAATCAGCTTTTAACCAAGATTCAGTGATTTCTGTAGATACCCTTCATGCCTACAATTAACTTGGGAATGCAATAAAACTGTTTATTTTTCTATTTTCCTGAATAATGCTCAAAAGTAGATCATGTTAACCACGTTACAAGTTTAAGTTTCAGCAGCTATGCTAAATGATAATCAAATGAGTTAAAGTAACTGAAAAATGAGACTTACCCTGCAACACTGACAGGATAGTGTCATCAAACTTGTCCATGCCGAGGCAACGGTTCTGTGGCTCGTTTCTGAAGCCTCCATTCACAGGACCTGGTAAAATATTGCAGCCAAAGTAAGCTCACGCTAATGTTAGCATGCTACTAGCTAGCCTTAGCAGCCCTAAAAATGCAACTTCATCTGAATATCCCCGTTGTGCTGTAATGTTTTTCACACCTTATAATTAGTAATTAATACTGTGTTACTGACCTTTAATTATTTTTCCGCTTCATTTAGATAAATAATAGTTTGCTCTAGCATGTCTTTACGGTTAACATGCGTTCTTTCCCCCCTTCACAAGGATGTGACGTCACTAAGCGACAGGAAGCGAGAATGCGCATGCGCAGCAAATTATTTTAAAAATCAAAACGCTAATGAATTAATTTTTAAAACACTTATCACATAAAAATAAATTGACATAATATAACTTAAGCGTATAAAATCATATAATTAAGTATACATATATATTTATATTTTAATCGCTTACCTTTCCCATGATGCCTCTCGTCCGTTGCCTAGTTACACAGAGACGCGGGGGAAAGGCACAAACAGTTCACGATGGCGCTCTGGAGGTGTATGATCTGTTTTGGCACTTTAGCAACTAACGACAACAAATTGAAGCAATCTTGTGGACAGATGTTAATTCTTTTAAAAATACTACCTTTACTTTTGTATGATGTGGACAATGAATATGTTGCATTTATTAGAAAATTAATTGATAATAGTTCTTGCTCTCATTATTTCTTTAAAAACTGTGTTGCAACTCAGAAGTATGATAGAAAAACATATGTATCAATTTAAGCAACTTTGCCCTGAAGCCAATATAATACCTAATTAACATTATATGTTACATCTTCCCAGTCAAATCTTATCCCTTGGACCTTTAATAAGGAGTATGTGTATGCACTTTGAGGCCAAGCACTCATATTTTAAACAGGGCTTCTAAGTTAACATTTAAAATGTTTGTAAATCACTAGCAAACCACAACCAGTTTCTTGAGTGTTGGCAGAATGAATTAGGGACTGAACATCCTCTTTTTGCAAAAGAAAAAAATCTGGTCCTGTATCAGCTGTTAAAAATATTGAATATATATAAAAAAAAAAGTCAAAGACTTTTTTGAAATAGAAGTCATGCAATCTGTCATCTCTGTGAAATGGTATGTTCTAAATGGCAATAAGTACATTACTGATAAGTCTATGATTATTGCAGATGTGGATGGCAATTTCCCATCGTTTGGACTGATAAAAAATATATTTGATTGATTCCTCTTTTATTGCTTTTGAGTTCTAGCAATATGAAACTTTGAATTTCAATCAAGACTTGCTGGCGTATGAAGTAGCTGTGCCCACGATTACCCAAGCTACAGAATTAGTCCATGAGCTCATTGATTATACTTCCTTCTCTATTAGTTTCCGTGACCGTTTGTTTGTGACATTAAAATATAGTCTGTGTGATATAATTTCCCATAGAAATCACCTTTAAAATAGGGATGAACATATTGGCTCAGTGCAGTTTTTTGACATCAGATGACAAATATTGGTTTTCAAATGTTTTCTAAACCATTGTCAGAGTATTTGTGTTGCCACAATAATGCTGGCATGTTGAGACAGTTGTCTGAATGGAGATTTGTACCATAAATTATGGTTAAATGTTTTCGCTTTGAAGTTGAATATTGAATAAATTGTGTTTTCAGCATATCTCTTGTGAATTTCCTAAATCAAGCAAATTGAGTTTGCTATTCGATCTTAAAACAAGTTATATTTTTAGAGACATCTGATGAGAGCCCTAATTTAGACTAATTTAAGAGTTATTCTTTACATTTTAAGATTTTTGGACTAATAGAGACATTATTATATAATTATACTTGATTTAAGATTAAAGACTAAAATCAAGACTTAATAACAAGTAAACTGTTTTTAAAACAAGGCAAATTATCTAGCTTGTCTAAAAATAATATTTTAAATCTTGGCAAGCACCATATAATTTGCAGTGCATACACAGATGACAAAAAAGGACATTATTATTATTATTCATTTTAAATTTATATTGTATGTCTTGTGTCATGTGTCTATCAAATGCTGTATTGTTTTATTTGAAATGAATAAATAAATAAATAAAAAATAAAAAATTACAAACATACCACTCTTTATAAAAAAAAAAGCTCATCAATAATAATAATAAAAAAATCTTAAAACTCTTGTTTATCTGTTTGAAAGTAACAAGAAGAAAACTTTGAAAGCACTGTCAGTTGTTGTGTTGGAGAATGTCAAAAACTGTTGTATTTTGATACCAAGTTGTTGTCTCTGTGTCTGTGTCTTTAGATAAGGCTCCACACTTCTCCAGACTTGGAGATGAGGAGATGAACGCTGGTCAAAATGCAACTTTTCAATGCGTTGCTGCTGGAAGATCATCAGAGGCAGAAAAGTTCCTGCTGGAGGTTGGTGTTTTAACGGGTTTGATACTTGAAGAAACTCATCTGCGTGGAGGAGATGTGTGTTTTGAGTTTCTACATTCAGCTCAGTTGACAGAACAAAGCAACGACTGATTTGGGTTCTTTTCATATCAACACACTTGTCTTTCTCTTCTTTTGCTGCGTATGCTAGCATTTCTTTCATATGAAACTAACATCTGCCTGTTAAGACATTATTAAAGTCACATCTTAATTACATGGCAGTTCTCATATTTTGTTGATGGAACATGAAAAATCTATCTAGCAGGATAAATACAGTTGCTGGATTTAAGTGTGCCACATACTACAGTGCTTTTATTGCTATTCAAAGGATGAAGAGAAGGTGGAGCAATATCATTTTTGCTAATGTCTGTGTGTGTATTTGTTTGTACCATTATGTCATCTCAATATCTCATGAAGCACTGAACAACTTTTCAGAAATAACCACTGGATGACTGTCTAAACAGATTATCATATTTTTTGCCCTATAGTTGCATTTTTTAGCATAATTTGCATGCCCTGCGACTTACTGTATATGCCAAAGTGACGTATGTATGGATTTTTTCCCATATATACCGTACTTTTCGGCGGAAAAGACGCTTCTGTGTATAAGCTGCTTTGTCCAATTATTAAGAATAATTTTTAAAAATCCATAAATACGCCGCTTCACCCTATAAGACGCATCTATTATGTGTCACCGCTACGCGACGCGTCAGCGCCTCATTTGCCCTGCTGAAAATGGCGGCCACAGAAGCGAGCCAGCACGGAAGGACTTTACAAGATTAACACGGTAAAAACAATTATTTATTTGCTGAGAAAAATATATTTCTTAGCTGAGATTATAGCACAAGGGTTCCGTTCACTCTGTAAGCCTAAAAAATATCCATTGAGTGGTTTATGTCAATTTATAACAAATAAAACCGAAGCTTCTCCACATCGAGAGGAGCCAGTTGAGGTGGCTCGGGCATCTGGTTAGGATGCCTCCTGGACGCCTCCCTGGTGAGGTGTTCCGGACATGTCCCACCGGGAGGAGACCCAGAGGAAGACCCAGGACACGCTGGAGGGACTATGTTTCTCGGCTGGCCTGGGAACGCCTTGGGATTCCCCCAGAGGAGCTGCTTCAAGTGGCTGGGGAGAGGGAAGTCTGGGCCGCCCTACTTAGGCTGCTACCCCCGTGACCCGACCCCGGATAAGCGGACGAAAATGGATGGATGTGCCTTATGTGCCTCACTGCATATGCCACTTTGCCTCTATACCAACATCAACTACCTCATACATGTACTGTGTACATTAACTTATATGCTGCTGTGCCACTCTTTGCAAATGTCAACGCTAGAAACTTCAGTTTATTTTATAGATTTACGTTTTTATACTTTTCATACTACTATGCAAAAACTCAGGACAGTATTACACTTTTATTATTTCATTTTATGCTTATGTTCATTGGGTGTTTGGTGTTTCAGTGTTGGTGTAAATTTTCATACTTTTATACTATTATGAAAAAACTCAGGACAGTGTTACACTTTTTTACTATTTTATGCTTATGTGTATTAAATGTTTTAGTGTTTAGTGTTTAGATGGTTACTGTTGCACCGAGGGACTGAGAGAAACGCAATTTCGGTCCTGTGTATGTCCTGTACATATTGCAGTTCTGACAATAAAGTTGACTTTGACTTTGACTTTGATGGATGGATGAAAACCGAAGCTAACGAGACGATTCCGTCCCTAAAAACACGAATAAAAAATCTAATTTTATCTCCAATGTCTTATACAGTGCAACAGTTTGTACATTAAACCCCAAATAATTACACTCTGTAAGCAGAAAAAATATCCGCAGAGTGGTTTATGAGCTATATATCTAAATAATAGATTTATTTATTTATACACTCCCTTCTCTACGGCTGATTTTTTTTACTACACTGCCATGGCAAAATGCAGCTAATTTGACCATTGAATTTATACACTCCCTTCTCTACGGCCTCCCCAACAAATCTCTCCACAAGTTACAGATGGTCCAGAACTCAGCTGCCCGTGTCATCACTCAAACCTCCTACTATAACCACATCACTCCTGTCCTGCAGCAGCTCCACTGGCTCCCGGTTAAATCACGCATCATCTTCAAAATTCTACTCCTCACGTTCAAAGCTATCCACAACCTTGCCCCTCCTTATCTATCTGACCTCCTACAAATCTCCATCCCATCACGCTCTCTCAGATCCTCCTCTTCGCTACATCTCCATGTACCCTCTGCCCGCCTCTCCACCATGGGGAGCAGGGCCTTCACCTGCTCTGCCCCTCACCTCTGGAACGCTCTACCGCCAGACCTTCGAAACACCACCTCCCTTTCTCTGTTCAAGACAGCCCTGAAAATACATCTCTTTAGACTAGCTTATCATTAACTTTACTAAATGTATTTTTATTATAATAATAATATTATAATAATAATAATTGTCTAATCTTGTCATCTGCGTATGTTTCCCATACACAGACGAAATTCGTCTCTGCATTTAACCCAACCACCTACCAGGTGGTGCAGTGAGCAGCCATAGAAGGCGCTCGGGGAGCTGGAGAAATAGGTGTGCACTCATAGACACCCCAAGATGTGTAGTGGCCGGGACGCGAACCCGCGTCCTTCGGGTCCCAAGTCAAACGCCCTAACCACTATTATTTTGCATTTTATAATCTTTTTGTATTTTATATTTCAATTTGTCACTGATAATGTTTGAACTGTATAGGTTTGTTAAGTGTCCTTGAGTGTCCTAAAAGGCGCTTTTAAATAAAATGATGATGATTATTATTATTATTATTATTATAATAGGTACAGTATCTGTTAACGGGAGCTAACGCTAATAAAATATAGTTTTTTTTAAAAATCTCAAACATCTCATAAAGCTAGTCAGTTGTAAATGACCACCAAATAATTACGCTCTGTAAGTTTCAAGAAAATCTGCGGTGTGGTTTATGAGTTATCTTGCTAAAAAATATGGCTAACAACACAGCTAATGGTAGCTACATCCAGATCAGGAGGCTGGGCAGCGACACAGTCAGTCCGAGCAGAGGAGGCTTTTTTCGGACACATGAGCTAGAAACGGTCGGTGTACTCTCTGGAAGTGTTCCCCTAGCGGACAAAAGTGGTACTGCACCATTTTTGGGCCAAAATAA
Source organism: Garcialebias charrua (assembly GCA_038048925.1). Classification (NCBI taxonomy): domain Eukaryota; kingdom Metazoa; phylum Chordata; class Actinopteri; order Cyprinodontiformes; family Rivulidae; genus Garcialebias; species Garcialebias charrua. The sequence goes on from JBBPBX010026079.1 coordinate 24,948, forward strand.
AAAAACGGCAATATCAGAGCCAAAAATGGGTCTAAAAATATGGGGAAAAATCCATAAATAAGACGCTTCGGCATATAAGCCGCAGGACATTCAAATTAGTAAAAAAAACTGCGTCTTATATGCCGAAAAGTACGGTAAACAATTTTTTTGGCTGATATGACATTTTCATTCATTCTGACTGAAAATATTGAACACTACCGTTTTCAGCCGCTAGATGGCATTTGGCATGCCATTGTATCATGTAACAGGTAAAAGTGGCTACTGTATTAATGACAGTCAGCTTGCCATAGTCTGCCACCTTCGTTCTGCTCGCTGCTTGGAGTAACCATCAAATCAGCTTCATTTTCAGCTTCTTTTGTGGGGGAGTGGTGGCGCAGAGGTTAGAAGGTGGGCCTGCGATCAGAAAGTCTCAGGTTCAACTCCTGATCCTGACAACATCAAAATGTGGGTGGAAAAGGTGAAACACCCACACCTGCCTCCACCCTCATTTGCCCCACCCTGGGCACCTGAGCAAGGCCCTTAACCCCCACCATTTGCTCCCTAAACAGGTCTCTCTTGAAAATGAGTTTTCATGACTCAATGAGACTACCTGTATAAATAACGGGTAAATGAAAAACAAATATTTTTTTTTACTTCACTGCCACGGCTAAATGCAGCTAATTTGACCATTGAAGTGCATTTATTAAAGGACAACACCCACCGTGACAGTAACAATTCATCATATTGGACAATTACTGTAGTAGAATATGATGTCTATTTTCATTTTTGCATTTGGGCCAGGCGAGTGTAAAAAAAACAAAAAAACAAACAAAAAAAACAGAGTCCCGGAAGCATCCGGAAACCCCGCCGAAGATAGCTGAAGTCCAGAGTGACGTAAATACAAGCTTCACTCAGAAGGCACTGCAATGGATCTTACATTCCGACTTCGCCACACAGTCATAACCAGTCATTTCTTATCCTCCATTCTTACACATTTAAGTGCTAAAACCTCACTTCACCCGCTGCTACAGCCGCGGACACACAGAGTTCAGACCCGCACACTCGTAGCTGAGAACCGACGATCATTGAGGCTGATGCCGCGGACACACAGAGCTCAGACCCGGACACTCGTAGCTGACCCGCACATTCATAGCTGTGAACCGACAGTCATCGAAGCTGATGCCGCGGACACACAGACAGAGCTCAGACCCGGACACACAGACAGAGCTCAGACCCGGACACTCGTAGCTGACCCGCACACTCATAGCTGTGAACCGACGGTCATCGAAGCTGATGCTGCAGACACACAGACAGAGCTCAGAACTGGACACTCGTCGCTGACCCGCACACTCATAGCTATGAACCAACGGTCATCGAAGCTGATACCGCAGACACACAGACAGAGCTCAGACCCGGACACTCGTAGCTGACCCGCACACTCATAGCTGAGAACCGGCAGTCATCGAAGCTGATGCCGCGGACACACAGAGTGGCTGCAGAGTTGTACACACCTCACAGTTACGTTTGTGCCTAGCTCAGACATTGGGGGATGTTTATTATTTCCGTGCAATATAATGCCGAGAAAAAACGAGAACTGAGGGCCAAATTATTATGCTAACTAACATTAGCATTATGCTAACTAGCCACAGGATTGTGACACAGACTTTCATGAAAAAGTGGTGTGAATATTAACAAACTATGGTACATTGAAAAGCCTGCTCTATTATTCATTCTGTTCTGAGGTCAAAAATTAAAAAATGTAATTGAGCAAAAGTACCTGCAAAACATTGCTACGCGATGGAGCAATGAAGTCAGCTCGTTTGACTTGAATAGAATAGAATAGAATATATCTTTATTGGCATCGTCATTGCACCGGGGCACAAAACATTGCAATTGGCGCAGGCACCGTCCTTGAGAGGGGACATGCGCACGGAAGCCGCAGCAGAAATTAATCCGCGCCGCCAAACAATCAGATATGGAAAAAAAGGAAGGTTACAATAGGATAATCAGTGGTATTCAAAAAAGAATCTATCACATTTTGTCTTAGGACATTCTATGATACAGTCAAAAAACTCTACCAGCTCAAGCACAAGATAAGACAAATCACATGTTGCATTTTGGTGGCGGAGCAGTGAGATAAGTCTGTGAACAATCGTCCAGATAGAGCACAGTCTGCAGATGGACTCAGCCGGCTTCATCTGAAAGCACACAGAGAGCTCTCGGGGGGTGGGGGGTGCGACAGTTCTTTCCAGTAGCTCAGACTCCAGGAGAGATTTGCAGTCAGCCTTTGTTCAAGGTTACTTGGGGTGTCCCGATTAGATTAGTTGATTTATTTATTCTTCAGGGCAGGCTACAGTGTACTCTTACTGTTAGCCTTGAGTCCAGGTGCTGTCTGAAGTCCAATTCGTCCAAATTATGTGAGCTTTCATTCAACCCGAGCTACGGGTCCCCGTCTCCCCCCTGGTGTAGCCCGCTCGGCTGTAAACGAGTCCCAAACCGCACCGCAGGTCTGCGGTCCTCCACGACTGTTCCCATTGTGCGATTAAGCTCGAACAACAGCTAGTTCATTGAGGTCACAGCTCGGATCAAAGACTCGTTCTGAGCAGGAAGTTTCGACAGCGCGTTGATCGCCGCGGAAGTCTTCCTTAGTTTCCAGTAGCAGAAGCCCCCGCACAAGCCAAAGAGCAGCGCACCTGCTACCATAAATCCAATTATATACAGATCTTCCACGTCCTCGACCGAAAGAACGGTCAAACACATCACTTTCCACTCTCCCCACGAATCCATGATGTACCCGGCCGCATGCGTGTCGAGGGGGCACGTTGGTTCTCCTGGTCCGGAGCGCTTCGTGGAAAATTTTTTATCAATAGAGGAGACAGCCCACGCGATTAAATCCATGTTCCAAATTGCTTCGAGCGAGCACTGAAGAGTTGCAGATGAGACAAAAGAGCAAAAGCAGGGAGGAGGAAAACTTTAGGGCAGAAGAGGAGCAGAGAAGCGACCTGCTTCGCCAAGAGCCGGAAGTAGAAGATTAGTTTTGAAAGTAGAACCTGAACAAACTTTATCCAGCATTCTGAATCCTTTTGATGTTGGGAAATAATTAACACTAACACCATCCTTCGAGGTATTGCTGTAGAACTGGGCAACACATCGGTTCGGCATTTTCTTAGTTGTATTCTTAACTACTCTGTTCAGAAATAAGAAGGCTATGTTGATGCATGCATTTAAGGTGGTCCCTGCAGTGATGTCAATGCCCATATATGGAGAGGGGCAGAGTTTCCCGGAGCTGCAGCTAAAATCTCATTAAAATCAGGAAATAACACATTTAGCGTTATTTCTCTACAATATCAATAAAACGCTCCTGTTTCATTATTTAAGTCACTATTAAATATTAATGGCGATGCAATTTGAAAACACGGTGGGTGTTGTCCTTTAAGTAAAAGTTTAACTGAGACACTTTTGCTATAATATCGAGCAAACAAATAATTGTTTTTAGGTGGTTATCTTGTTAAATTTAGAAGAAATGGACAGCGACACGTCCCTCGTTTCATATTTATAGATTTTTTCCACTTTATTAGACAACACTGCCTGGCCCAAAAAATGTTTGCCACCTGGATAGGGAACTCAAGGGATTGGGATTAAGAAGATCTTTGGTATGGTAGTAGCCTGCTTTGATCCCCAACATCTAGTCTGCGAGTTCATTGATCACACAATTTTTTTTAAAGAAAAATATTGCAAGAACCACTGAATAGCTTTCAGTGTACCATAATTTCAGCAATGATTGAATGGATGGATTACATTTTGTAGTCAATCCAATTCAAGATCCAGATCTTTCTTTTAAATGAGTCCCTGAGGCTCACTGGGATTAACCTGTATAAATAAAGGTTGAATGAAAAAGATGGCCACCACACCTAATTATCCTCCACAAAAATTTTGAATTTCACAGATTTTGTGCTAAGCTACTGGCTCAAAAAGATTGATAAAACTCTCTGGCTAAACACCGTTTTGGACTCAACCCAATGATCACCGCAGGTAATAGAACTCAAAAGCCACTAGATATCTGGACGTCTATCAGCTTTACAGATATCAGTCATCCCTGTTGCATACAGATTGCATGAGATCTTAGTTGAAACATTTGGTTTTAGAGGATACAGATTGTTAGCAAAATACCTCATGAATGACAGATTTGAAATACATTTTTAAAAAGTAATTTTTTGGTGTACACCTACGATGATATATTTTTGAGTCAAATAGTTTCAAGACAGCTTCCACAGCTAAATGACACATATACATCAACACTACAAGAGTGTCATGTACACTTGTTATCACCTGGTTTGAAGGTCAAAGTCACAAATCAAGGTCAAGTTAAAACAAAGATTTTCCAATGTCCGGACCATAACATCTGATCAGCTCAAAATAATTTGATTAATCTTGATACATGCTTATATCACCACTAGACAGTGTGTGGCAAAATATTTTCATCACCCCAGCTCCAAGTTTAAGGTCAGAAATCAAGACAAAAGATTATACAAGGTCTTTACTTGTCCTGGTCATTGTCATAGACTGCTATTTTGCCATATGATAGTGTGTTGATGGGAATATAATGTGTCGTATGCAGTACTCTTAATGGCTTTGGCATGCAAGGTGGCTGACTAATTCCTTCCTTCAAGGAATACCATTTTCATGAGACTTTGTTGTTGTTTCATTCTGCAAGTGGGCGGTCACATGCTAACAGTCATCAGTTAACCACATTACTGAGCTGCAGCACTGCGGCTTTCTTTTCTTTTACTTGTCTACCAGTCCGGCTTTGTTACAATCTTACTCAGTGGTACAGAGTCGCACCAGAGATGGGCTGGCTGATCCCCCTCGGTCTGTTTAGAGGTCACACTGAGCTGAAGTTGCATTCGGACCTAAAAAATCAGACCCAACCCAGCCCCAGCAAATGTGCCATTTTGTCACGACCCTGCCAATTAACTCATTACAGGCCCGAAACTGAAAAGAAAACTGATTTTTTTAAAATATTTATTACGCTTTTACTGCTTTTGTAAGCAAATCAGTTTGACATGATATTTTAAAAATGTATTTCAAAGAAGGGAAGATATAAGATTTCTTGTTTCACCAAATGGATATTTACATAAAAATTAATAGCTTTAAAAAATCAACTCCAAAGATAGGCTATTATACAGATGACTTCTTTATTTTATTTCTTCCTCATCCTCAAGATAGTAAACTTACTGCCTCCTCCTTAACAAATAATGTAGATCAACACAATTTTATATTGTGCATTCTTATTTAGTTTTCTTTGAGCTGTATAATTCGTAAAACCTCATCAAAAGCCCAAGCTCGACCCGGCCCACCCTTCAAGCACATAATTTTGGTCAAGACTCAAGTTAGACTCAAGCAGCCCTACACTGAGGTGACCAGAAGATGTCTCAGTTCCGAACTGAGGCGTCTTTTGAAAGAGCCTTTAGTTTTGTAGTGAATCTGCATCTCTTTTGGAGTCAGTATTTGTCTCTTTGCATTTTGATTTAACATCTGATTTTACTTTTTGCTTTATTTTTCTTCAAACAGTTTGATGTTCTTTCCAAACAAAAATTCCCATGGTGAGCATAGTGAAGAAAAAAAACTGTTTTTTTGATTCATCTGCATTTTTCATAGCATTCATTAGGTCAGTCAGTCTTTGTTTTAGTTGTTCTCCTTTCTGTCTTCTAATTGTTCTGCGAGCTCCGGTGGGTCTGTTACCTTTTGGAAATCTGTTTCTTCAAGAATAAATAACCAAATGTTAAGCTGTAGCTCTTTTTGTTTTTTTAAATTGGTCTGAAGCCTCATTCAACACAAACATCTTACCTCTCACTACACCCAATGTTAATCATGGCTGACCCAGGCAAACCCACCACATTGATTAAAACTAGACACTGTGTGATTTAGGTAATTGAAGCATCCTTGTCCACACCTCCACAATCAGCCACCCGTTTTGTTGCAACACAAATATGAAGACAAATGCTTTAGGTAATTAGCTGGCATAACCATACAATTGTCTGCTGTAATGAGATATCCAGGCCAGACGGACACCTTTTTGTTTGCTTTCCCTCCACTTTCAGCTGTCTTCTTCAGCTGTATTTTTTTTCTTCCATATGAACTCAAGTTAATGTTTTTTTTTTTCGTACCTGTTTTGACGTGTGTTTACTGTAACAGCTGCAGAGTCGTGTTGGCTGCACTTGCCTGCCAGATTAACAGATTTAGTTTTGTCATTTTCTTGCCAATTAGCCACAGCCAGATTTGTTTGCTAACTTGAGGTGATCTACTGCTTATTTGATTTATTCTTTTTTCTCCTGCCTTTGTTCTGTAATTCACAAGCTAGGTGGCCAAAACAGTAGATATACTGTATATACATTATATATA
>JBBPBX010026080.1:9680-30535 GCA_038048925.1 Garcialebias charrua
TTATTAAATAAATCAGTCCTCTTCTCCTCGAGACCTCGCGCTGCTTTTCTTGATTGACGCGTGGGTGCGCGCATTTTTCGTGTTGTTATCGCGCGCGCGTGAAGTGTTGGCTCGAGTGTTGTCTGTTTTTCTAAGTAATGGACATGTTTCTCTTCTTAAAATGTCATGGTGGTTCCATCCGCCACGTTGTCATGGTGAAAAGTGAAAAGGCATGATATTGATGGGGTGGGGGGAGCGGGGGGGCTTTTAAAGGCAGCTGCAGCCGCGCGCACTGACGCGCCGACATCCTCCCGTCATGCGTGAGGACTGCAAGGGAGACGGAGAGCTGCTGGACAAGTCCACGGAGGACACGAGGGACACGAGGGACATCCTGGTAGGATGATCAGGAGTTTTCAGCAGCGGAACAGACGCGGAGAGTTCTTTTCAAAGTTTTGGTTGTTGGAGGCGAAAAGAGCTCTAATCTACTCTAATCTCTAATACTCTAATCTGCTCTAATCTACTCTAATCTGTCACTTTAATCCTTGATGTGTGAGCAATAATAACTTTGTGGTTGTTGTCGAGTTTAATGAAGGTAGTAAAATAAACTTTTATTGTTTTATTTGAAATGGTTATGGCACATTTAAGGCAAATCTGTGCGTAATCTTTTTTAAATATCTTAAATTATCTGGATTTTTATTTATTTATTTCACTCACCTTTCGTGTTTAAAATCATGTCGCGGGATTAAAAGTTCAAAACGAGCCCTTGTTGCCATTTTCACAGAACGCGCACTGTCCTGTCGTTTTTATTGAATAAATAACAAAAAAGTTCAACTCTGGTCCTATTGTAAGCCTTTATTATTATTATTATTATTATTATTATTATTATTATTATTATTATTATTATTATTATTATTATTATTTTATTATGTCTGAAATGTGTGAGGGAGTTCCGACACATCACAGTGCAGTCTGGAGAAGCTCCTGTGCGTAAAACTGTGCGTAAATCTAATAAAAGATCATTCAAATATTGAACTACGTGCAATATATCTTCTTTAGATAACAATATTAAACAGTTTTTTGGTTTTCAATTTATTCTTTAAGTTTCATGAAAAGAACATAGTTTTTATCACTTATTTCGAGTTTAACTTTGTTCTAAGTTTATTATTATAAAAGTGCGCTCTGTCCGCAGGGCGCGCCGCTGGAGGTGTTGGATGAAGACACGTCGTCCCCGCGGGACATGCCGTCCGCGCCTCTGCTGGGCAGGAGCGTGTGCGCCAGCTGCAACGAGGAGATAGTGGATAAATACTTATTAAAGGTAAACACTTTATTTTATTTGCTTGTTTGTATTTTTCCGAGCTCATTTGAATGTTTTCATTCCCTCTGGCGTTTTCATGTGGATAACAGTGATGTTATTTATCCCCTCCATGCTGTAGGTGAACGACCTGTGCTGGCATGTGCGCTGTCTCGCGTGCAGCGTGTGCCAGTCTTCGCTTGGCAGCCACGCGAGCTGCTACATCAAAGAGAAGGAGGTGTTCTGCAAGATGGATTACTTCCGGTGCGTGCCTGCGTTTGAATGAACCGAATTCTGCCGAAAATTAAACTAAATTTTTTAATCGCATAAAAAAGCAGAAATGTGATTTTTTTCTCTTCCATTTGGCTGATGAGAGAATAAAACGTGAAAAGACGAGTTAATGAATCATTAATAATAATTTTAAAAAGTCCTAAATAATGAATGAAATATTGGTTTAAAAATAATGTGAGCTCAACAGAACAGGTCAGTGTTTGTCTTTAATTGTGACTCCTCCCTGCAGAAGATACGGCACGTGGTGCGCGTGCTGCGGCCGGAACATCCACTCCACAGACTGGGTCCGCCGGGCCAAGGGCAGCGTCTATCACCTGGCGTGCTTCGCCTGCTTCTCCTGCAAGAGGCAGCTGTCCACCGGGGAGGAGTTCGCCCTGGTGGAGGGCAAGGTTCTCTGCAGGGTGCACTACGACTGCATGCTGGACAACCTGAAGAGAGCCGTGGAGAAAGGTGCACGAGGGGGTTGTTGAGTCATCATGTCCACTTGTTTCCACACTGTCTAATGTGAAACGTTCTCTGCAGGAAACGGTGTCAACATGGAGGGAGTCGTGCCCACGGAGCAGGAGATCAACCAGCCCAAACCCTCCAAGAGAGCCCGGACCAGCTTCACGGCGGACCAGCTGCAGGTGCGCACCAAAACAAACACAAATACATACACAAACAAACAAACAAACAAACATTTTAATATGTATTGGGTGAAATTTTAGTGCAATTTCTGGGGGAGCAGCCACAAAGCAAAAAAGAAAACGGAAAAAACGTTAATGTTTTTATTTAGAAAACTTTAAATTAGATCCAGATAAACAAAACCTGTTTAAAACATTAAATAATATAATTCTGTTAAATGACTGAATCAGGTGTTGTTTTGTCAAAGCTGCTTGTATTTATAACAGGAGGCCTGCAGCACGTGTCTTCATGTACACCTTTTTTTATTATTATTATTTTTCCAGAGGTTTTGTTTTTTTTACAGATGAAAAATGTAAAAAAAAAAAAAAAAAATTCTCTTTAAAGATTAAATTGAGAATCGCATTAATAATATTAATACTAATTTATTCTGCTTTAGTAAAGTATAATCCTGATGCAATTATCAGTAGTAGATAAATCCAAGAAGGTTTTTCATTTTATTTTATTCATTTTATAAAAATAAATACATAACAAACACATGTAGTAATAATAATAATAATAATAATAATAATAATAATAATAATAATAATAATAATAATAATAATAATAAATTCAATTTATACAGCACTTTTCATTAATAAAAATCTCTAAGTGCTACAGCAAATAAAACAAGTGATAAAATCAAGTAAAATCAATAATGATATCAACTAAGATTAAAGACAGATGTGGAGGCAGAATGGGCCTGCTTAAAAAAATAAAACAAGTGATAAAATCAAGTAAAATCAATAATAATATCAACCAAGATCAAAGATAAAATCATGTGGAGGCTTGCTTAAAAAGAAAAGTCTTTAAGCCGTTTTTGAAGTCAACCAGTGACTGTGGAGCTCTCAGGTAGTCAGGGAGGGAGTTCCATAGGCGGGGGGCAGCCACACAGAATGCCCGGTCTCCCATGGTCCTTAATTTGGTTCGTGGAATGTGAAGTAGATTACTGTTCTGTGATCGTAGAGACCGGGTGGATGAATATGGTGCAAGAATGTCCTTTAGATAGTCAGGTGAAGTTCCGTGTAAGCATTGATGTGTAATGAGAGCAGTTTTGTACTGAATTCTGTAGGTGACAGGAAGCTAATGGAGGTTATGTATCTTATAAGACATAAAAAAATGAAATATGAAATGAATGTCAGCAGAAAGAAGAAAATATCTCATTTGCCCCTTTTCAAAACAATCAATTCAAACAATAATTATAATTAACAAAACAAAATTAACAACTCGTCTCAATTTAACTCAAATCCTCTAGATTCTTCCTGTTGTCCATCCAGAGCACCTGATTTCACCTTGTCAGAACTATTAGGATGATAACATTGTGACTTTCAACAGATTTGTATTTGTAGTTTTTATGAAAACGTAAAATGTATTTTCTGCTTGTTATTTATACTTGATAGTTTTGTTGTCCGAATGCAGGAACTATAATAAAACTATCCCTAAATCACCCAGGTTCAAATTCTTACAGCGTTCTTGCCTGTTTTGCGTAGCTGATTTTGCGCAGACAAATCCAGATGAGCATCCAGCTGTTGTTTACCTCCGCCTGTTTGCATGCAGGTGATGCAGGCTCAGTTCGCTCAGGACAACAACCCTGATGCTCAAACCCTGCAGAAGCTGGCAGAGCAGACGGGCCTCAGTCGGAGAGTCATACAGGTCAGTGTGAGTTCAGAGCACGCGATGGAGCAGAGAGACATCAGGGTGCACGCGTACATCCAGCTGTTTCTCCATCAGCTGTTTGAAACGTTCTGTAAGTCGTGTTCTGTCCTGAAAATAACGCAGGTCTGGTTCCAGAACTGCCGAGCACGCCACAAAAAGCATGTGAGCCCCAACCACGCCTCCAGCACCCCCATGACCACCCTGCAGCCCAGCCGCCTGTCCCAGCCCACCCCGACCCCCGAGGAGCTGCAGTACACAGTCTACGGAGGCCCGGAGGGCTCAATGCTCTCTGCGCTCCACTCCTTCATAGACAGTAAGCATAAAAGCTTCTTTTTTTTATTTTTATTTTATTTTTTATGATGACTTCTATTATTATTTTCAAAGCTTCTTGTCTTCTGACCAAAAACTAAATGTCTGTTTGACACATTTTAAATTTGTGTTTTTACACTTTAATGACTTTATCCACATTTTACTGACTTAACGGCTTTCAAAAATCACAAATTACCTTAAAAAAAAAAGTATTAAAAATTTTCAAACTGAATAAATTTACTGTTTTACCATCATGAGCATCAAAATATCTAACCGGACTTAAATAATGTATTTATTTTGAAGGATTGTGATTAAAATAATTAGCTTAACATCTGGCCCCATGATTTACAGACGAGAAAAACTAGTACCTGTAGTTAGAAAAAAACAAATAAACTACCAAACAATAAATTATTTTGTGACCTAGTTGAAAACTATTATATTTTGAAACTGTGTGTTATATCATTTTATAGGTTGGTGCACTAAGATATTCATTCATTCATTCATTCATTCATTCATTCATTCTTTCATTCATTCATTCATTCATTCATTCATTCACTCATTCATTCATTCATTCATTCATGCATTCGTTCATTCATTCAACCTTTATTTATCACAGATAAATATACCATTTTATATGAAGAAGCAATGCACAAATGTTTGCTAATTTTTTTTGTATAGATATATTTATTGAGAATGTACAGCTAATTAAAATGTACTATTAGTGTACAAGAGTACATTTAAAAAAATAAAATAAAAAAACAAGCAACAAAAAATAGAACCCGCCCACTCTCTCTATGCAACAATACAGACATTTAGAAGGCCAGAACGAACAAAGACAAATCAGTCTCTCAAGTCCAATCTCGTCAGGACGTCCAGAAAAGTCCATGTCTGGTCAAACTCTGTTAACGTCCCCCGTACTGAACAGACTCTTTTTTTTCAGGAGTGCAGTACGAAAACAGCTCATTGATCCAATGTTTCTGATTTGGAGGTTTCATAGATTTCCAGTTTTTTTTTTTTTTTTTAAAGTACCGTATACACCTTTTTGCTGCAGAGGATGCTGGTAAAACAAAATATATCTTGCAAGGAAATGTTTTCAGGGATGCAACATGTCCAACATCCAAATCTTCAGATCCTAATCAAAGACAGTCCACACACCTCTGAGGTCATTAGAATCACATTGTTCCAGTAGGTTTGCAACTGAACACAACTCCAAACACCCAACATCCGAATCCGCTGCTCCAAATCATACGGTGAAGATCCAGACGTCTTATCTTTGGCATTTGTCAGCAATACCAACATTCAGTTTAATCAAACTATAATATATGTGGTGAAAAATATTGAATCAAATTAGTCTGTATTTGGTAGATGCAGTGAGATGAATTTAGTAATCTACTGCAGCGTTTATTTTCATAAATATTTGCTAATTTAATATTTTTATTATTTTTGTTTGAAAATATTCAGGTAGTACTTAAATAAACAAACAAATGAATAATAATAGTAATCATAATAATGATAAAAAACAGAAAAAGAGAAACGCACGGAGCAAATCTGTTTAATTTAACATGCTTAAAAAATAACTGGATGTGTGTCACAAGTTTTGTTTTGTCGTGTTTATCGTCTCCACCAAGATGGATTCTTTGGAACATTTAGCTTTAGTGCGAGAGACACTGAATGAATTGGCTCTAATATTTACATATTCACACGCATTTTGGATTAAACTCTTCACGAAGCTGTTCCTTCCTGATGCTTTTATAAATAATCATAATAATCTTATAAACTGGCATGCTGTCAAGTCTAACTGTTTTTCCTCTGTTTGCCTGCAGTGCACTCTCCTCACTCCATGTTCCAGCCGCTGCTGCCAGCCCACACCATGACCTCGCTGCCTGTGTCCCATGCCTGAGGGACCCCCCCACTCTACACACACACAACCTCCCAGCGTTTGTCCTTCTCCAGCAGCTGCATTATTCTGATCTTCATGGTGAAGAAAAAGAAAATAGAAACTCCCCCCTTTATTTTTTGAAACGTCATCCTTGGATTTATCTATTTTTTTTGTTTCGAGCTCATTCGGGTCGTCAACGATTCAAAGTCCTGGCGTGTAAATGCTTCAGTGTACCTGGCACAGTTGTGACACGTTCTATTTGTTTGTGTACTTTGTGACAATGTTTAATGTCCCAATAGACCCCCCCCCCATCCCCTCCTCCATATTATGAAGGTGAATTTGTTTGTATAAATGGTGCAATTTAATTTATTGTATGTGAAATCTGTTTCCAGGAGTAAATATCTAATTTCACAAATCTTGCATGAGAGTCTGTTTGCGCGTCGGTGTGCACACTACTTGGGATTTATGAAAGAAGCAGAAGATGCACGCAGAAAAAATAAATAAAATACGACACACTTATCTAAATAAATATCCACGTGGCACACTTTCAAACCCTGAACAGCTTGGAGTATCAGCTCGAGGTTTAACTTGTGTCTACTCGTTTAACTGTGGTCGACCAAAAGAATCTTATTTCCACACAAGGAGGGAGCTGAGGGCATAAACCAGTTCTACAACCCTTATTGGGTTTAAGGTATGGGAATAAAGAAAGATGCAGAACTCAAAGTTTGGTTTACCGTATTTTCCGGCCTTTAAGTCGCTCCGCCCCATAAGTTGCTTTAGTCCAATATGTCCAATAATTTGGAGATATCCATAAATATGTCGCTTCGCCCCATAAGTCGCATCTATTATGCGCCACCGCTGACGTGTCGCGTATGTTACGCATCAGCGGTGACGACCCGGAAATGTGAGCCATGTTTTGCACAAAATGGATTGGCGGCTAAATGGCCACAGGAGCGTGCACGGAAGGACTTTAACGAGATTAACACGATAAAAACAATTATTTGTTTGCTGAAAATTATAGCAAAGATGTGTCTGAGCCGAACTTTTCCTTAATAAATGAACGTAATGGTCAAATAAGCTGAATGAAAAAAACATAGTTTCGCTCTTTCGTGTGCTGCGAAGCGTACACGTGCAGCGAGCGGATACGCTTCATTTCTTTAAAATTTAACAAGATAAACAACTGAAAAAATATATTTGTTGGTTGACATTATAGTAAAAGTGTTTCTGAGCTTAACTTTTATAATGCACGATCAGCTGGATTTAAAAATTAGATTCACCACGTGCACCCGCACGGGTGGGACTGCTGCATTTTCTTTAAAATTTAGCAAAATAAACATTTTAAAATATATATTTGTTAGCTGACATTATAGCAAAAGTGTTTCTGAGCTTAACCGTTCCTTAATAAATTCACGTAATGGTCAAATCTGCTGGATTTAAATTGTTTCGCTTTGACGTCTTCCAAACGGTCGCGCGCGCTGCGAAAATAAATTGTAAATAAATTGAATTTTCGCTTAAACATCTCCTACAGCTAAAAGGTTGTAAATGTCCATCTAGTGAGTACTTTCTGTAAGTTTCATCAAAATCTGTCTGTGGTTCATGAGCTATTTTGCTAACAAGGTAACACAGTAGTTCAAACCTCCAGAGTTTAGGAGGCCGTGCTGCGACAGAGCGAGTCCAAGCAGAGGAGGCTGCCGTCGGACTCATGAGCTGGGAACGGTCGGTGGACCCTAGCGGCCGAAAATGGTGCTGCTCCATTTTTTCGTCAGAATGAATGGAAACGGTCATATCTCAGCCAAAAATTGGTCTAAAAATATGGGGAAAAATCTATAAATATGTCGCTTTGCCCCATAAGTCGCAGGACATGAAAATTATTTTAAAAAAAACTGTGACTTATAGACTTATAGGCCGGAAAATACGGTAACTGAAATGACCACATGAGACATGGTTAACATGTCCCGCTGAGCCTGCCCCCCAGCCCCCGCTGGCACAAGCAGAGATGTTGTGCGTTTGCTGAATGGTTGCGTGTCTCAGCGTGTTCAGCTGGAGCGGGTGCCGAGGGTGTGTGTGTGTGTGTGTGTGTGTGTGTGTGTCTGCTGTCACTCTCTGAGACACTGTGAGGGCAACTTCTCAGGTCTGACAAACACAAAGGCTCCCAAGTGTGAGTCGAACTTGAAAGATCTAAGGATGAGAGTCAGTCAAAGTGATGGATCAGTCCACCGAATGGTTTGATGGCAGTAAAATACAAAGACACGGTGTGGACCGCTCAGCTCCTGATACAATATCATTTATTTAATCAATCAATCTCAAAACAGTCACTTAAACCAGGGGTTCTCAAACCTGTTGGGTTCAGGAACCCCCTTAACCCTCATGTTTATTAAATAATTGTCTTCAATTTGTCTCTTTATTCCATTCTCAGAGTATCCAGCCTTCTTGGAGTCCTTGGCGGGGTGCTGGGAGGTGCACCACTGGGGACTCCTTTATTCTGCTAGGGGACTTCAATGGTAAGGACTGTATAACCTGGAGGGGCATGACTGGGAGGAACGGCCTCATCTGAACCAGAGCGGTGTTCTGCTGTTGAACTTCTGTGCTAGTCATAGTTTGTCCATCATGAACACCATGTTTGAACATAGGGATGTCCGTAAGTGCACTTGGCACCAGGATGCCCTTGGTCAGAGAGTCAGAGTCAGTTTATTATTGCCATTGTCAATGAATAAAATTCACTGACTAGGAACTTGCTTTGGCATAAAGGTGCAATAAAAACAAGTATAGTAAAATAGAAGAAAAACATATGTACACACCAACCAATAAACACAATACAGCACAATACTGTATTCACAATAAATGGCAGTGACAAATGGTGCTAAATGAAGATAAATGGAGTGATGATGTACAGTGATAAATGATAAGGCAGAGTTATACAGTAACATGATTATGAATGTTCAGAAGACTGACGGCAGATGGAAAGAAACTGTTTTCATGGCGGGAGGTTCTGGTCCGAATGGACCGAAGCCTCCTGCCCGAAGGGAGTGGTTCAAAGAGTCCATGTGCAGGGTGAGAAGGGTCAGTTGTAATCCGACCAGCTCGCTCTACGGTTCTGGAGGCGTACAGGTCATGGATAGATGGGAGTCTGCAGCTGATTGCCTTCTCTGCAGAGCGCACAACACGCTCTGTCTGTCCCTGGCAGGCAGTGGTGTAGTCTACATTTTTGTAGTGGGTATACTGCAGTTAGTTTTACGTTCGGCGTTGGACACCATTGAAACCACTGATCGCGATGTCCAACGTAAAACTAACTTTACCGCAGTCGGTCCGTATAATGTGCTTAGAAACGAAAGTAAACTGGTTGGTACAATGTAATCAATTTATTTCAATTTTTAAACATATTGAACATTTCCAAATTCCAAAAGATAATGTACATGTATACCAATAGATTGTTACGGAAGTGTTTAACTGCCATTTACCATATCAATGACGCATGCCTAATGATATGTTCATTCATTCATTTAACCTTTATTTAAATAGATGAGTCACATTGAGCCTCAAAGACTCATTTACAAGTGAGACCTGTTTGGACAGACAATAAAAGTGGTGAAAAATGAGACAGGGTTTGGATGTGATACATACAGTATGTAATATATCATTGGGAACTTTTTAGTGGGTATACTGAAATTCTCAAGATTTTCTAGTGGGTATACTCCGTATACCCGCGTATCACGTAGACTACACCACTGCTGGCAGGGTCTGCAACCTCTTTGGTTCCTCTGCAGCGGCTCTTTCAAGCTTTGACCAAAACTGACATCAAACTGAATTTTATTGGTTGTTATACTGTATATAAACTATAAAAAAGGACTAGTTTTAGCAGTTTTTTTCTTATTTCTTTTGATGGAACATGTACAAGGAGAATAAAAAACACTCATTTTAACTGTATGCTTTATTTCTATATGCTGGTGAAGATGCTCAGTCGTCCAGGAAATGATAAAATCAAAAAGGCGTTCAATACAAGATCAACTGGACTTTATTTGTTGCAGAAGACGTTTCGACCTCTATCCAGAGGGCTTTTTCAATTCACTGAAACAAACTGTGAGTGTGTGGAGTTATAACAGTCTTAAGAAACACGCACCATCATATGTAAATTGCAAGCTGAGGTAACACATACATGTAAATTGACAGATCACACCTTTTCAGATCACACACTGTTATAACTCCACACACTCACAGTTTGTTTCAGTGAATTGATAAAGCCCTCTGGATAGAGGTCGAAACGTCTTCTGCAACAAATAAAGTCCAGTTGATCTTGTATTGAACGCCTTTTTGAATTTATTTCTATACTTAATTTTCCACAAAAAAAAAAAAAACATGGTTAATAGTTTTTTAATTAATTAAAAAAACTACCACCACCCCCACACACAAGAATCTGGTCTTTTTCATTTTTTCTTAATTTGCAAACATCTAAATTATTAGATATTTTTAATTTCCCCCCTGATGGCCACAAAAGCCCCCTCCAAGAAACCTAAAGTAGCCCATGGGCCACCAGTTGATAACTATAGCAGGTTGTTGCGGCTCTGCTAACTTTTAATTTAGTGAACGAAGGTGTAAATGGCTCTTTTGATCGTAAAGGTTGCAGACCCCTGCTATAATGGCTTCCACATGACATGACTTTTTTGTTCATTATTTTGTTCACGTTTTAAAATTGCAGCATCTTCGCTCTGATGAAAAACATTTCTGTCTTCTTGTAGTTTCTTTCAATTTTGTGGCATTTTTGTAACAACTTGTGTATTTATTGTAATGTATTTCTTTAAGATTTATGACTTGAAAATCACTAGAAATTATTAGTCACATATAATTATAATTTACAAGAAGAAGAAAAAAAAGTGTTGTGGGAGGAGAGTAGTCTGAATTGGGTTCTGGAGCAGTGCTCCACCTCACACATCGAACTCATTCCGCCAGCCGCGAGTGATTTCAAGCCCACGTGCACCGCATCCACCAGGGGGAGCTATTCTGCTCCGCCTGGC
The DNA here is from genome assembly GCA_038048925.1 of Garcialebias charrua. Lineage (NCBI taxonomy): Eukaryota > Metazoa > Chordata > Actinopteri > Cyprinodontiformes > Rivulidae > Garcialebias > Garcialebias charrua. The sequence goes on from JBBPBX010026080.1 coordinate 20,755, forward strand.
TTCTCCTGCGCGAGGCTGCACGTGATGGACCATTGCTTTCTGTTCGCTCGCTCACCCAGTCAGGTGATACCCTGCAAGGGTAACCGTTGGCTCTTGTCTCAGACCTTCCCCGAGATGATTGGTAGAGTCATAGATATACAGTATATCTATGGGTAGAGTGACGAGCACTCAGTGCGTGATCTCTACAGTGAGCTTCCTCCCACAACAGGAAGTGCGCACAGGACAGCTGCTTTATAACACCAACCAAAACGTAACCGTTTTCAGTCACGGTGCCTAAATAAAATGTTTAAATGATTAAAGAAATTAAAAAAAATGATAATAAAAGAATTAAAATAAATTCTGAAAATTTACTTCGGCTAATAACAACGTAATAAAATCATAAAGTGTCAAATAGACTCGTGATTTAGAGGGCAGCAGTGCATGCTGGGATATAACACGTGACTTTTCGCCAAATAATTCAAAAACATTCTCAATCTTTGAACGGTTGTTTGGTAACATCGAATGTTCGTGGGAATTTTGCTCATTCGTTTTTTAGGTAATCCATAATCAATAATCATAAAGCGTTTAAAGATCCACATTTAAAAAAATTACTGTGAAATCTCTCGTACTGACAGCTACTGATCGCTTATGCTAGGCTATGAATGTGGCAGATATGAAGAAACGTAAATACTGATAATAATATGTATCACTAAAAACTACATTGCTCCATTTGAGTCATTTTTCCTCTTGATAAAATCGGTGGTCTCTTTAAATTTCCCATAATGCCTCACGGTTCAAAACTAACTTTAGGCGTGTTTTCGAACAAACTACACGTTGTGTATGTTTTAGCTACACGGTTCTGTTTTTTATTTGTACAGTGCTCATAGTACAGGCCACACGAAGTTGTACAACACCGTTAGTCAAGTTTGTTTGTGATGACCGAGTATAAATTGACTCCCGTCACTGTGTACATCCGGGTATTCAGAAGGTTTGCATACTGGGCTACAAACAGAGAACTGGTTTCTCTCACTCGCCCAGGGGAAAGTCCCCGGACCCGTGGCAGAGAGTGCCCTGGATGAATCCAGTCTCGAGCTGTCGACACACACATCAGCTGAGACGTTCACTGGAACAGAGCTGTGTGATCACAACTCGAACATTGTCAGAGGTTATAGAGATGCAAGCACTGAACACAACGGGGCTCATTCTCTGAATACTCACTTTTGGAAACTTTGGAATTGACTCATCCTTATTATAACAATTAACTACATTTTGACATACTGCATACAAACTTAGTATATTCTGAACTATATTCTTTGTTTAAATATTAAATAAAACATAACACACTTTTACCTTTACTTCAAAGATTGAGTTTGTCACTGCTAAAAATGATTTTGTTATTATCATTTCCACATTTTGCTGGTGAATAAAAGAGGGCTTCTTAATAAAATTGTTATATTTTTTGGGGAACATAGGTAGTTGAACGCATAAACCAATAGTCTGTTCTATCTATCTATCTATCTATCTATCTATCTATCTATCTATCTATCTATCTATCTATCTATCTATCTATCTATCTATCTATCTATCTATCTATCTATCTATCTATCTATCTATCTATCTATCTATCTATCTATCTATCTATCTATCTATCTATCTATCTATCTATCTATCTATCTATCTATCTATCTATCTATCTATCTATCTATCTATCTATCTATCTATCTATCTATCTATCTATCTATCTATCTATCTATCTATCTATCTATCTATCTATCTATCTATCTATCTATCTATCTATCTATCTATCTATCTATCTATCTATCTATCTATCATCTATCTATCTATCTATCTATCTATCTATCTATCTATCTATCTATCTATCTATCTATCTATCTATCTATCTATCTATCTATCTATCTATCTATCTATCTATCTATCTATCTATCTATCTATCTATCTATCTATCTATCTATCTATCTATCTATCTATCTATCTATCTATCTATCTATCTATCTATCTATCTATCTATCTATCTATCTATCTATCTATCTATCTATCTATCTATCTATCTATCTATCTATCTATCTATCTATCTATCTATCTATCTATCTATCTATCTATCTATCTATCTATCTATCTATCTATCTATCTATCTATCTATCTATCTATCTATCTATCTATCTATCTATCTATCTATCTATCTATCTATCTATCTATCTATCTATCTATCTATCTATCTATCTATCTATCTATCTATCTATCTATCTATCTATCTATCTATCTATCTATCTATCTGTACTGCAGGGGTCACCAACCTTTTTGAAACCGAGAGCTACTTCGTGGGTACGGAGTCATACAAAGGGCACCAGTTTGATAAACTCTTCAGAAATAACAAAGCGTAAATTGAAAAAAAAAGGTATAATAAACATATTTTTAAGAACATATTTTTAAGATAGACATTTTAAAATATACAATATAAATACAAAAAAAAGAATAAAACTGAATAAAATTATATTTTAAATGCAGCTAAGTAGTGAGTTGTGCTATTTTTAGAACAGGTCCGAGGGCACCTCAAATGGTCCTTGGGGGCACCCGGGTGCCCGCGGGCACCATGTTGGTGACCCCTGCTGTACTGTATATATAATAAAATTAAATACATAGAACATTCACATACAAAAAAACAACACTCAGTAAAAGTTATCTATCTAAGGAAGCCAGCAGACTCGTTGAATCTTCACTTCATCGCAGTCTCCCATCCTGAGCAAGCACAAAGGCAACTGTGGGAAGAAAAAAACTCTGTTTTAGAAACCTCCAGCAGAAACAGGCTCAGGATGAGCTTCAACCAGTTGTGTTGGACAGGAAGGAGAAACAAATTAATGTACAGGTCCAGGTGTTCCCCCTATTTGAAGAAAAAATAAAAATAAAAAATAAAAAAACCACTTAAGGATAGAAATACATGTAATAACAAATACAAACAGATAGAGTAGAGCAAGTAAAGAGAGGAGCAGAGTGAGGAAATTTGGTGAATTTGTCCTCCAGCAGTCTAAGCCTACAACATAACCAAGGGATAGCTTAGGAAAATCCAAGCCATCTCAAACTATAGGATTTATCAAAAAGGACAGTCTTAAGCCCAGTCTTAAAACTGGACAATGTCGACAGAAACTGGAAGTTGGTTCCACAAGAGAAGAGCCTGATAACTGGAAAATCTTCCTCCCATTCTGCTTTTAGGAACCACAAGTAAACCTGCAGTCTGAGAGCAAAGTGCTCTGTTGGGAAAATATGGAACAAAAAGATCTGCAATATAAGATGGAGCTAGGTTGTTGAGGGTTTTGTAGGTTAGAAGTAAGATTCTGGATTTGACAGGGAGCCAATGGGGAGAAGCTAAAACTGGATAAACATGATCTCTCCTATCAGCTCTCATTCAAACTATGGCAGCAACACTGAAATTGAAATGTGTACATTTGTAAAACTTGTATGCATACAAATCTTGTTGTGTGCGTGTGTGACTTTTGAGACTATCTTCATAGAAACTGTCATAAAAAAGTTTGGGCACGTGTTTAAAGCTGCAAGCTATCAACTTAATTTATTTAGTAATATCCTTTGTGAGGTTGCTAATAAAACTTTTCAATTCAGCACAGGTCTCCATCTTGTGGTTACAAATCGGACGTGCAAACTGGACATTCTCAACAAACAGTAATTTTAGCCATTTTAATGTGGTATCATCAAGATAACCGCTGCCTAGTAAAGGTCACGATTCTCAGTAAACATTGTCTTTTTTTGTTGTCATTTTAACAATTTGACTCTTTTTGTGTTAGACTCATCACATCACTGGTCATTTTGAAACTCCAGTTCATCCACGATGTGTACATTTTACCTTAAAGGTACTCATTGGAAACTATTAAATAATCAAAAAATTGTTATCATGAACTATATCAGATGGTGACGTTTGAAAGTTTACTTAAGTAGTTATCCAGATACTGCATTTTTAAAACACGGGTAAACACTCAATGTAAACAAAGTTCTTATCTGAATCCACCAAAACTGGGCTGGCCATATTCTGTGTAGGTAAACATTAAGATGTTAATTGTTCATAACCTTTTTTACAAGTTCCCACATTAAAATGTGCTGCTTGTCCTACTGGACCTTACATCTGCTTTCGACACCATTGACCATGAGATCCTCATTGCTAGGTTGGAGCATCACAGGGTCAACCCTCAATTGGTTCAGATCTTACCTCTCTGACAGATCCTTTTGTGTTTCCATCAACAATTTTAGTTCTGCAGTGGAGGCATTTAAATGGGGGGTTCCGCAGGTGTCCATCCTGGGTTCTCTCCTATTCTCCTTACTGCCAATTGGTGCTATTTTCCGGAAACACAACATACCTTTCCACTTCTACGCCGATGACTGTCAAATTTACTTCCCCCTAAGACACAATGGTACATGCTCTATTCAACCTCTGCTTGACTGCCTGGCCAGGCTGACATCAGAGACTGGATGGCTTTAAATTTCTTAAAGGGGACCACACATGCAAAATTCACTTTTTAATGTTTTTTTACTAAACTTTGGGTATTTACTTCATAAAAAAACAGTCCTTGTGCCAAAAAAATGCACCCAGTGGTTTATTTACTCTAAGTAGATTTATTTATTTTTGATAAATACACCAGGATTCACACTTCCTGCATTTATTGACGTCACAAGCCGCCAGCCAATCAGATCAAACCTGAGTCCAGCCCCTCACCTAGCAACCCCTGGTTAGGCTCAACCAGAGCCGTATCAACCAGAGCCGTATACGGCCTGGGCTCAACCCACTTCTGTATTAAACACATGACTGTTGTTTTTCATGATTTCATCTCATCTTTTGTTTATATGTTCTTAATTTCATGTGTACAGCACTTTGTTGCAGCTGTGTTTTTTTAAATGGCTTTATAAATAAAGTATAATTGTTATTTTTATGTTTTAGTTCAATTTTTAGTGTATTTGCGATCGCTGCCAACGCGCAGCCGGCAAAAATTAAACGAGCGGACCACAGGCGGAAGGACCGGGTTCGACGGGACCCTCTTCCGGCGCGATGGAGCGGAGCTTCAACTGTACAGCCTTGCAGCAGCCTCGCAGCAGGCTCGCAGCAAGAGGACCTTCTCCTTACAGATTAATTTACGGGAGACACTTGGTGAACTTTGTGTTGTCTTCACTGGAACAGCGATAACTCCCAAAATCTCATCGCGTGCAACGAGCGGAGCTGGCGAAAACCGGAAGAGGAACAAGCTAACATTAGCTTCGGATTCGGGTGGTCTAATGCTAAAAGGAGCAGCAAACTGCGGCGCGCTCAGACGGGTTTCGGTAAGTTATCTTAAGCTAACACTAACAGTAAGTCAAATGAGTAATAAAAAAAGAGCTAATTTTAAAACAACAACACATTACAGATACTGGCTGTTACAGAGGGCGTGAACAGATCGTTGAAGGGCGTGGACTTCAAGAAACCGGTCGTTCAAAACGAAAGTTAAAAATGGCAGAATTAAAAAGGGTATAATTGATTATCTAATAATTATTTTGTGCATTAAATTGAAGGAATAGGGTCTGGATATCCCACAGAAATACCATAAAATTTTAAAAAATACATCTGAGGTCCCCTTTAAGTTTTAATGAAAAGAAGTCTGAAGCCATGTTGTTCCCTCCCAATGACACGATTACGAACCACTGCATCAACTTTTCTGCTCTAGCCCTGTCTGAAAAACAAAAAGTCACAAATCTGGGAGTGATAATGGATCCTTCCATGAAACTCAACAGTCATGTAAACATGATAATTAAATCCTGTTTTTTCCAGCTGAGGCGACTGTCTAACCATCACCTTAACAGTTCTTATTTATCGCAATTTTGCGTTTGTGATGTCAAAAAGAATCAAAAACATTGCTGACATTCAAAGCCAAATTCATCCATCCATCCATTTTCGTCCGCTTATCCGGGGTCGGGTCGCGGGGGTAGCAGCCTAAGTAGGGAGGCCCAGACTTCCCTCTCCCCAGCCACTTGGAGCAGCTCCTCTGGGGGAATCCCAAGGCGTTCCCAGGCCAGCCGAGAAACATAGTCCCTCCAGCGTGTCCTGGGTCTTCCTCTGGGTCTCCTCCCGGTGGGACATGCCCGGAACACCTCACCAGGGAGGCGTCCAGGAGGCATCCTAACCAGATGCCCGAGCCACCTCAACTGGCTCCTCTCGATGTGGAGAAGCAGCGGCTCTACTCCGAGTCCCTCCCGGATGACTGAGCTTCTCACCCTATCTCTAAGGGAGAGTCCAGAAACCCTGCAGAGAAAACTCATTTCAGCCGCTTGTTCATTCAACCTTTATTTAGTCAGGTAAATCTCATTGAGCCTCGAGGGCTCATTTACAAAAGCGACCTGCTACAAACTAAAGAATGATGAACAGCAATGGTAGAATTTAAACAACAGAAAAAAAGAAAAAAAAACATAGGAGAGAAATAGAAAGTGAAATGCAAAGTATCAAAACTAGCAAAACACCACAAGGTAGATGTACAAAATCAAAAACAAGAACATATCTGCAATGGTTTTTGCCAGGATTCCAAAAGATTCTTAAAACCATTTAGGGAGGTCAGGGCCGAGAGCTTCAAATCTTTTTGTAAGATATTCCAGGATGCAGGAGCAGAGGAGAAAGCCCTTTTTCCAAGTTCAGTCCTCACTGACGGAACACTGCAGGTAATCATGTCCTGAGAGCGCACACTGTAGCTGCACTCACGTAAAGACATGTAGGAGGAGATGTAGCTTGTATCCGAGATCTCGTTCTTTCGGTCACAACCCAAAGCTCATGACCATAGATGAGGGTAGGAACGTAGATCGATCGGTAAATTGAGAGCTTTGCCTTTCGACTCAGCTCTCTCTTCACCACGACAGACCGGTACAGCGCCCGCTTCACTGCGGATGCTGCACCTATCCGCCTATCGATCTCATGCTCCAGTTTTCCCTCATTCGTGAACAAGACCCCGAGATACTTAAACTCCTCCACTTGGGGCAGGACCTCCTCCCCGACCCGGAGAGGGCATGCTACCCTTTTCCGGCTCAAGACCATGGCCTCGGATTTGGAGGAACTGATCCTCATCCCGGCCGCATCACACTCGGCTGCAAACCGCTCCAGCGAAAGCTGTAGATCACGATCTGATGAAGCCAATAGGACCACATCATCTGCAAAAAACAGAGAAGCGATTCTAAGGCCACCAAAACGGATCCTCTCAACACCTTGGCTGCGCCTAGAAATTCTGTCCATAAAAGTTATGAACAGAATCGGTGACAAAGGGCAACCTTGGCGGAGTCCAACTCTCACTGGAAACGAGCCTGACTTACTGCCGGCAATGCGGACCAAGCTCTGACACCGGTCGTACAGGGACCTAACAGCCCATATCAATGGGCCTGGTACCCCATACTCCCGGAGTACCCCCCACAGAACCCCCCGAGGGACGCGGTCGAATGCCTTTTCCAAGTCCACAAAGCACATGTAAACTGGTTGGGCAAACTCCCACGCGCCCTCCAGGACCCTGCTGAGGGTGTAGAGCTGGTCCAGTGTTCCACGACCAGCACGAAAACCACACTGCTCCTCCTGAATCCGAGGTTCGACTATCCGACGGACCCTCCTCTCCAGAACCCCTGAATAGACCTTACCAGGGAGGCTTAAGAGTGTGATCCCCCTATAGTTGGAACACACCCTACGGTCCCCCTTTTTGAATAGGGGAACCACCACCCCAGTCTGCCAATCCAAGGGAACTGCCCCCGATGTCCACGCGATATTGCAGAGTCGCGTAAGCCAACACAACCCCACAACATCCAGAGCCCTAAGGAACTCCGGGCAAATCTCATCCACCCCCGGAGCCTTGCCACCGCGGAGCTTTTTAACCACCTCGGTGACCTCAGCTCCAGAGATTGGAGAGCCCGACCCAAAGTCCCCAGGCTCCGCTTCCTCAGTGGAAGACGTGCCAGTAGGATTGAGGAGGTCTTCGAAGTATTCCGTCCACCGACTCACAACATCCCGAGTTGAGGTCAACAGCACGCCACCCCCACCATAAATAGTGTTGGTCGCGTAATAATAATAATAATAATAGTAATGAATTCAATTTATACCGCATTTTTCATTAATAAAAATCTCAAAGTGCTACAACAAATAAAACAAGTGATAAAATCAAGTAAAATCAATAATAATATCAACTAAGATTAAAGACAGAATCATGTGGAGGCAGAATAGGCCTGCTTAAAAAATAAATAAATAAAACAAGTGATAAAATCAAGTAAAATCAATAATAATATCAACCAAGATCAAGATAAAATCATGTGGAGGCAGAATAGGCTTGCTTAAAAAGAAAAGTCTTTAAGCCGTTTTTGAAGTCAACCAGTGACTGTGGAGCTCTCAGGTAGTCAGGGAGGGAGTTCCATAGGCGGGGGGCAGCCACACAGAATGCCCGGTCTCCCATGGTCCTTAATTTGGTTCGTGGAATGTGAAGTAGATTACTGTTCTGTGATCGTAGAGACCGGGTGGATGAATATGGTGCAAGAATGTCCTTTAGATAGTCAGGTGAAGTTCCGTGTAAGCATTGGTGTGTAATGAGAGCAGTTTTGTACTGAATTCTGTAGGTGACAGGAAGCCAATGGAGGTTATGGAGAATGGGTGTAATATGTTCAAATTTACGAGCTCTCAATAAAATCCTTGCTGCACTGTTTTGAATATATTGAAGCTTCTGAAGATTTTTGCCAGGGATTCCAATAAACAGGGAGTTGCAGTAGTCGAGCCTGGAGGAGACAAAAGCATGGACGAGTTTCTCAGCATCAGAAAAAGTTAGGGATGGGCGAAGTCTGGAGATGTTTCGAAGATGGAAGAAGCAGGTTTTAAACAGATGCTTAATGTGATTTTCAAATGTAAGATGAGAGTCCATTTTTATTCCAAGATTTGTAACAGAGGTGGAGAGGGGGATGTCTTGACCAGAGAAGGAGATTGCTGTTAAAGTTGATGTTTGTATCTGGTGAGGGGTGCCAATCATTATGGCCTCAGTCTTAGAGCAGTTTAATTGAAGAAAGTTCTGATTCATCCATGCCCTTATTTCCACCAGGCAGGTAGAGAGGGCAGTGAGTGAAGATGAAGATGGGGATGATGAGGATGCTCCAGGTTGCGTACCGCTTTCCCCCCCTGAGACGCCGGATGGTGGACCAGAATCGCCTCGAAGCCGTATGGAAGTCATTCTCCATGGCCTCTCCGAACTCCTCCCACGCCCGAGTTTTTGCCTCAGCAACCACCCGAGCCGCATGCCGCTTGGACTGCCGGTACCTATCTGCTGCTTCCGGGGTCCCACAGGCCAAAAAGGCCCAATAGGACTCCTTCTTCAGCATGACAGCATCCCTCACCGCCGGTGTCCACCACCGGGTTCGAGGGTTGCCACCACGACAGGCACCAACAACCTTGCGGCCACAACTCTGATAAGCTGCCTCGACAATAGAGGCGCGGAACATGGCCCACTCGGACTCAATGTCCCCCGCCTCCCTCGGAACGTGTTCAAAGCTCTCCCGGAGGTGGGAGTTAAAGCTCCGTCTTACGGGAGACTCTGCCAGACGTTCCCAGCAGACCCTCACAATACGTTTGGGTCTGCCAGGTCTGACCGGCATCCTCCCCCACCATCGGAGCCAACTCACCACCAGGTAGTGGTCAGTGGACAGCTCCGCCCCTCTCTTCACCCGAGTGTCCAGGACATGCGGCCGCAGATCAGATGAGACGACAACAAAGTCGATCATCGAACTGCGACCTAGGGTGTCCTGGTGCCAA